>QANZ01048224.1:96750-109491 GCA_003254925.1 Chamaecrista fasciculata
AATGAGGTGTCAAGTGGAAATGAGTTGGATACTAATTTGAGCAAACCCCCTTTTTGGTCCCTCAATTGTTACTGAGTCGAGGATTTGGTCCCTCAACTAAGCATTTAACGGCCACCTAAGCAGATAACGGTGACACGTCATCACTTAACACCTCTATCACTAACGGACCAGACGTGAGGGACCAAAACGTAAACGGGATTGTACAATTGAGGGACTGAGTTGTAGTTTCCCACAATTGAGGGACCGATTCCTCGACTCAGTAACAATTGAGGGACCAAAAAGGGGGTTTGCTCTTTATAATATATTTTTTCCTTTTATAAAATCCTTTTCCTTTTCCACCACCACCACCACCACCAAATTTCAAATGGAGAAAACCCCAAATAAAACCCACAAAAATTGAATCATTTATTATTTCACCCCAAATTTAGGGGGAAATAACAGAAACGAAGATAAAACTGTTCATTGTTGAAAACCTAGAGTACAGAGTGGCAGCCCTAGAAAGATTCAAAGCGATGTCGTACATACAGTTGATGAGGGAGGTGCAATCGATGGAGGGTGCAGGTGCGGGGGCATGGGTGTGGGCGTGGGCGTGGTAGTGGTGGTGACTATGGCGATGAGGATGGTGGTGGTAGTGGTGGTGACTATGGCGATGAGGCCCGAAGAATGAAGAAGAAGAAGAAGATTTCCCATGCGCAAATAGAAGATGGAGATGGTGTTGGTTTATTATTTTTAATTTTTTATGTTAAATCTATTAAAAATTGCTTATTTATTTCTCTTTTCTTACATTTTGATCCATTATAAAAGGAAAAGGATTTTCATGTAAAAAACTAAAAATTTTGGGGATGAAAGTCTATTTTTTCTTTTGTTTTAACGGAAAAATAAATGAAAAACGTTTGAGGGATCATCTGTGACAAAGTTTAGAAAACTGAAGGACCAATATGAAACGAAAAATAACTGAAGGACCAATTTAGAACATTAAGCATAATTGAGGAACCAAAATAAAACTTTGGCCTAAAAAAAAATTAAATTCTGACTCAAATTAAAATCCACGCAAAATATTCTATTAATTCATCATATAAAGAAACTTTGAGGACAAAATTTAGCAATTTATTAGTACAAAGTATAAACACATATTACCATAATTACAATGATCACAATGGCCAAGTATCATTGGACATTACATTTCTATTAATAAGCCAAGGGCCAAAAACCTTAAGCTCTGTAGGAAGCATAATCCACGAATTATCTAAGATCCATCCATGAAAACTGCACCATGTTCAGTAGATTTAATGAACTTCTTCAGCAAAAGAACTAGAATTGCAATAGTAAGTCCAATGGCAGCCAATGTGAACAAGCGATCATCGGGTTTTTGGACTACTCGGGTTTCTGGCTTTGGATTCTGAACCCTTGTATCTGAATTTTGGGGCACCTGATTGCTTGGGACACTAGATGGAATCTCTCTTGAAGATTCAACTCCTAAAGGGTTGGGATTAGTAGTTGCAGGAAGTTGTTGTTCTTTGACGATTCTATCGCCTACTGCTTGATTTGGAAGAAGCTCCTCCTCTGGTGTGGGTGAGGCCTCTAAAGTTTGCGAATCAATCTGGGCCTCAGCTTCTTCATTCCTAAGTTTTTCTTCAGAAGTTTCTGATGGACTAATTTGAGGAACAGGGGGCGCCTTGCTGAGCATATACTCATGGATCTAGGATATCGAAACAAAATCAGAACATTATTGAATGGAGAAACTTAGGTAAAATTTCTTATCATTCTCTATCAGGTTCTTTAATAAATAATTATATAACATAATGAGGATATTTTATAGTTTGGTGTTACACTATTGACTATTGAACAATAATTCCCTCATAAGCAACAACACAATACCTCGTCAATCAGTTTTTGACGTTCAGGGGTCCCAAATTTCGGAGGTGCTTCACGGGACTTAATGGCCAAAGCACGCCTCTCCTCCTTCTTGTAGTCCAATGAGCCCAATGCACCATTTGGGTTGGTGGGCATGAATGCAATCAGGGCAACTAAAGCAGTCCTCACTGCCAAAAGGGATTACACCAGCTAGGTCAGAACCTTCGGCTATCAGAGGTGTTTAGTTTCAGGATTCAATTCATATAAAATTGAAATTTCTAGACCATAGTCACTAAGGTAATATAAAGAATAAAAATTGTTCAGTTGACAAAAATTGAGTGCCGGCCTGGTTGTCAATATATATTTGAATTACGTATGCAAAAATATATATATATGAATTACGCATGCAAATTGCAATTTCTAAGGTTAAATGGTAATTCTTAGTAACTAAGATGTAAGCAACAAATTTCTTGAATCAAGCAGATGAACTGACGACGCAAGAATTGCTGCATTGACAAAGTCTTTCATCTTGTAAACATCATGTCCCTAAACATAGTTTAATCACACTTGACAATAATACTTTCTCGAACACTAGTAAGGTCACACCACGCACAAATATCTTAGGCCTTCTTAAAACCACAGAGCAACAAGTATTGCAAAATATTATAATAAATATTAATTCAGAGGAAAGGAATATTGTTTACCGCTCCAAGATGGTTGCCAATGCTCTGGGTGATGATTTGATATGCTCAAGCAAATCTTGGTTTGGGTCTCAAAACGGCCATTAGGCTGACAGAATAACAGTCAAATTTGTGAGCATGTAGAAACTAAGCTTTACAAGTTTGAAGGAGTACTTGCAAAAATAATGGATTGTAATAAAACAGAACAAATCAGAGATATTTTCAAATTTAGATGACATGAAGCCAAATCAATCTTAAGATGGAATGAAATTCTTACTGTCAATAACATAAATGAGGGTGGTTTAAATGGATATTCTGCAGGCAACTGGATACGCCCATGGTAAATACCACCCTCAAATTCAGAATCACTGGGCCCTCGAATTGCAAATTGCCATTCAAAAATATTTTCCTGAAACAAAAAGAAAATGACAACATTTAAGTTACAGAGTAAAAAAAAACCAATAAGACAGCAAAAACAAACCCACGTTACTCCACAATCAAAATCCACGTTAAGGTTATAAACTGATGCAGACACTCTGGGGAAAAGTAAAAGACCTAGAGATGGTGAAAGCACAACACTTTTAGAACCATACCAAGTACGAGACAGAGACTCTAACAAGAAACAAATAACTGAAAAGATTAATACAGAGAAACTTAAGATTTCTTGTGTTATAAAAGTATAGCATAATTTCAGTGGAATACTGGTATGCGCTGAAAAGTAACAATTGTATACATTTTTGTTTAGACAAAAAGCAGAAAGCAAGATTACCCCAACATAACCCAGTCTCTCTATTAGGTTCATTTTGACAGATGGAACGGAAAGGAACTAAGAGGAACATAAAAGATGGAGCCACATGATCCGTTGTTCACAGAAAGACAAGGAACGAGGTATTCTCCAAAACTAGGTAGAAAGCCAACAGGATGGAAAGTTTTTCTTACGAAAGTTTATGCCAATAAGAAGAACATACGCACACTTCCGATTCCAGTGTGTTCCAAAACATACATATGTTTCTCGAAGGCAAACTACTCAAATGAAGGAATGACAATCCAGGTCCTCTCTATTCCTTTTAAACAGTCGGTAATGACTAAAAAATCAATTTGCCTCCTCAGATGTTAATTTGTTTTCCATCTTCTCACAAATGGGATCCACAGATTTGATTCATAACCAATTAAATTTACATAAAATTGAAAGCATCCAAGGCATATCGAAATTGACAATTCGACAAACAACCCACAATCTCAATCAACTAATTGCAGTCACTTGGAATCAAGGAAACTAGACAAAAGGATATGAGTAGCAAAACCCTAAAACAAAAGGATATGACTATGACCCCCTCTGGAGCTAAATCAAACGCCATAAACTCGATAATTCCATTGACAATACCACAAACAAAAAGATAAACATAAATTTCATCCAGATCGAGGATTGGAATCGACAGATCTCACCTTTCAAACCACGATATCACTCAAACCCATCGATACACTCACACAAATTAAACGAAAAACAAAAAAAACAATCAATAAACAAAAATACCTCAAGTGGTAGGCTCATGAAATCATCGGAAGGATTCGATTGCATCTCCTTAACCTCCTGTAGAATCCGCTTCACCGCCGGATTCTTCAGATTGTACTTATCCGCCATTAGTCCTAACCCTAAGACTACGTTCACAAGATCCGATTAATTAATTAATCGATAGAAACAAACTTCTTCCGCCGCCGTCACCGCCACCACTATTACGTCGGAAAACGCCGATCACGAACGGAGCTCCGGCGAGATCTGTGAGAGAGAAGAGGATACGAAGGTGGGAATGAATTATAGGGAAGACCGATATTGTGAATGTTGGTTCGTGGATCGACACGTCATGCGGTTCGTGTTTTCGAACGTGTCAATATGCTATTGGATGGAGTGAGCTGCTGGTTGGGTCCACAATATTCCACATTTGCGATTTGACTTGGTCTGCATATTCTGATATTTATTTTCCTTCAAATTTCTAGTATTTTCATTTTTTAATTTGTTTAGATAATAAAGGAAATTAAGAAAAACTTTCATTGGCTGCATTTTTTATTTTTAAATTTTAACCATGATTTTTTTAATTGTTTTTTGGTTGGCAATGTGAGAATTTGATAAAGTTGCATTTTAAAAAGTATTTTGAAAATGAGAAAATAAAAATACTTGAAAATTTAAAATAAATCTTATATGAATTTTAAACATGATTTTATTTTTCTATGACAAATACTTGATAGTCGATATATCGATATAAATTTTATATGAATTTAAAAATATTTGATAGTGGATATATCTATGACAATAATAAAACTTATATGAATTTAAAAATACTTTTTTTTTGAAAAACATCATGCCAAATTATATTATAGAAAAGTCAAACGACACTTACAATTAATCAGAAAATTCCAATCTAATAAAACAGAAGAACAACAATTTGCAAACATTGTTGAACTAGAATAACAAATTAAAGTACAAATGATCTTATCTGTAGGATGAAAGTCATCACCAATTTTGGTGTTGCCAACAACATGTTTATCATGAAACTCTTTGCATATTAGAAAAGAAATGTTCGTCCCACATGTAAAACTCTCTGCTCCATTTTTTATATTTAAATTTTAAACATGATTTTTCTTATTTAATTTATTTTTTGGTCGGCAATCTGAGAATTAGATAAAAATGCATTTTAAAAAAAGTATTTTGAAAATGAGAAAATAAAAATACTTTAAAATTTAAAATAAATTTTATATGAATTTTCATTAAATTATAATTATTTTTTTAATAAAGTCAATACTCCTTATATTTTTTGAGGAACACAAAACACGTTTAATGTTTTTTATTTTTAATTTAAACATAACAGTTTATCTTTTAAAAGAATGCATTCTAAATATATATATCATCAAACAAATATTTAAAATTATCTATTTTTATAAGTGCAAAATATTTTTTCAAAAATAAAATCAAACAAAGCATTCGATTTTAGTTTGTGAGTACTAATTAAATTGTATAGTGTTTACCGAAAAAAAAAATTGTATAGTGAAATTCCACTGAGCAACCAACTAATTAACAACATTTTGTCCGGCATTGATAAGGAGGATCATAACATTTAAGGGGTGTTTGGTGCAAAAATTATTTTTTTATTCATGGAAATGTTATTCCTAAAAAAATTCTCAAGATTATAAGAATATTTGTTTAGATGAGTTAAAATAGTCATTTGATTTTTTTGTAATATTCTCAAGAATGTTACAATCTTGTGTTTGGTTCAACTTTGATATTCCTGAGAATGTTTAATACTTTTTTAAATATGTCTTTGACTTTTTATTCTCAACTAACATTTTATCAAATGTAAAAATTCTCCAAAATAATTTATGAAAAAAATATTATATCATAAAAAAATAATTTATCATAATTAAATTTTTTAAATACAATTAATAAATTCAATAGGAAAATACTTTTTTGTGTAATACAATCATTTTGGGAGGTAAAAATATTTTCATGTCATAGGATTAAGGTAATATAGTCATTTTAAATAACATTAATAAATTTATTAGAAAAGTTAATTAGAGGTAGTACTTATTTTAGGTGGCCAAAAATAATCTTATGTCATAGGATTAGCCTAATCCCATCCCCTAAGGTGGGACTAATTTTGGGCCAATTCATAGGATTAATGTACTCCCGAATATACAAATTATCGGGACTAATTTTCTTATCCACATACCAACACAGAATTGCTCCACTCCGGAGCTCATAATCCCAGGAGTACTTTTTCAATCCACGTACCAAACATGCCCTTATATTCATCGGATTTAGGTCTAATATCAATAGATTCAAGAATAAGAAAACAATTTACTAATATATATCCTATATATAATAAGAAATAATCTAAAATGTGTCATTAGGACACATGTTAGGGGACATTTAATATGCATTAAAAACTGTAAAAGTAGAATATCAAATCATTTGTATTAAATGATCTGATTATTTTAGTAAAGATTATATTACACTCTTGTAATTTAAATTAAATTTACTTTAAATTTATATTTATCTTTAACAAAAAATAAATAGTTTAATAAAAAAACTAAAATTAATTTTTTGAATGTAAAGTTTNACAGTACAAATAGGAACAAGAAAACAACAAAACATCACAAACGACAAAAACAGAAAACTGAAGAAATAAGAACTCTAAACTGAAACAAAAACCAACCCCCGCGATACATCATCCAATCTCATTTCTATCTCCAGCATCATAACGAACAATCTTCAAAAAATGGTCTGGGTTGGAGGTCCATTGACCTAAGAGAAGCAGCACAACCCATGAAACACAGCCTTAGCGAGCCAATCAGCCACTTTATTAGCAGATCTAGGCACCCAAACCACTTGCAAAGAGTGCATAGAAGAAGACAGAGATCTCACCTCATGAAGCAAACCTGCACAATGCCAATCCGGAATACCACGATTCCCATTGAACTAGTCAACAAGATTTTTGCAATCAGATTCAATACACACCTCCTGTATATCTAAATCACTAACCACTTGCAAATCATTCCTCAAGGCCAAAACTTCAGCCATACAAACAGTAGAAGCCTTGACAGGGGCATTAACACATTCAACAATATCACCCCTATCATCCCTAACAATCACCCAAACACCACTAGAATTACAATTCAAATTTAGAGTCCCATCAACATTAACTTTAAACGTACCTCTACCAGGAACCTTCCACAGAGCATCCTGATTACCTTGAGCTTCCCCAATATTTTCCAAAACCTCATCAAAGGACCACCCATTTGCAGACCAAAATTCATATAATAGATTCAGAGCTCTTTTCCCTGCAAGAATAGGATCAGGATTAATCTTGTCAAAAACATAGCCACATCTAATCTTCCAAATTTCCCAGCACATAATAGATACCNACTTTAAACGTACCTCTACCAGGAACCTTCCACAGAGATTACCTTGAGCTTCCCCACTATTTTCCAAAACCTCATCAAAGAACCACCCATTTGCAGACCAAAATTCAGATAATAGATTCAGAGGCTCTTTTCCCTACAAGAATAGGATCAGGATTAATCTTGTCAAAAACATAGTCACATCTAATCTTCCAAATTTCCCAGCACATAATAGATACTAAAGCCACAACAAAATCACTATTGTCAGAGCAATGAAAGACCTCACTAAACCAAGCTTCAATTCTACTAATAGATCTAAAATCATATCTCAACCCCAAAGGGCAACATAACCAAGCTTGTCTAGCCCAAACACAATTAAAGATTAAATGCTCAACTCTTTAGGACACATGTTAAATAATCCCGTATAATAAATGTCAATTTCTCGTCCAATATAATTCATACTAGGGGCTTGGCGTGTCCTAACGGGCATGTCAATATGCATATAACATTTGAACTGATTTAAAGTTGAAGATTACATAAAATTTTTATATTGACAAATGAGTAAGTTTGAAACCAATTTAAGAAATTATAAAAATATGTAAGACTAATCTAAAATAAATAAAATGTTTAAGGCCAATCTGAAATTACCTAATACACTTGGGACTAATTGAAGATTTTGACTAATTTGAGAGGGAGGGAATGGATGGACGTGGGTTACTTTAATAATTCAATAAAAATTTTGAAAAGTAAGAATGGATGAACGTGGGGGAGGGGGGACATGATTTTATTTTTTTAGTATTTATTTTAATGTATTATATTTAAAATAATTTATTTTAGACTATAATTTTAATTGACCGACTAACAAAGAAGGTATTAGACATATAATATAATATAGATATAGATATAGATAGATATAAATATTGATATAGATATAACCTTTTAAGATCAAAATGTAATTTCCAATATCAGTTTATTTGGATAGTTGTCCCTTCTGGCGCAATATACAACCACACAAGGATATTCATTATTTTTTTTTAGAACAATCCGATTCTGCTCAATCACAACTCATATAGAACTTTGATGGATTTTGGTAATATCATTGGAAATTGAAATTCCAAATGCAATTAACCTTGTTTCTTTAAAGTTTTATTTTTTTATGACAAAAATATTAATTTTATTCTCAAATTTTATATCGACTATCAATTTTGTTTATAATTTTTTTTACAGTCAATTTTGTCTTTAATATTTCACATTTTTGTCAGTTTTATCATTTGCTCTTACTTTAGCCAGATATTGACGACAGACTTTACGTGACCAATGATATATAATATAAAATTGATAGGAAAATAAAACTCAAATCCTACCTTAGATTGAAAAACATGATTCAGTCTGTTGTTAATTTATTAAAAGAAGTTAGTCAAAGAATAAAATTGACTAAAATATAAAAAATTGGAGAAAAAATTGATCGCAAGAAAAGATTAGGGACAAAATTAACGGTTCGTCTAAAATTTGAGGACCAAATTAGCACCTTTGTCCTTCCTTTACTAAACGCATCTCAACATTTACCTATTTCGTCTCATTGTGTCAATTATGATGCTAAAGTGGATGAGACTATCATCTCTTCTTCTAGTGTGATTTCGCCCGCTTGGTCAAGTTTTTGGTTCTTTGCTATAAATTCGTCCAAATTCACTCAAGTCGTACAATTACATATCTTGATTAATCAATTGCCTTTTACAACCAACAAATGCTCATAGCCAAGCCTCCTCAAATCTCTATTTGGTTCTTTATATTGTTCATGCAATTTGACAGGGGAGAAGTAGATTCATTTTTTTTTTTCTGGTAACTAAGCATTACTTAGAATATTAATTATTCGTAACAATGAATAATTTTTTCGTCAACTTACAAACACTTTGATGGGTGGGACAACTAACCTAAGAATTTTGAATTGCTCTATACTCAAAGTGAGGAATCAAACCCTTGATATTTGGTTAAGGGTATATAAGTCCTACATTGATAGGGTTAAATAGATTTACTTTTGGTTTCATATCTTTTTTTTTCTCAGGTCTTAATTTGGTATCGTAAGTTTTTTTTGTTGCACTTTTGGTTTCATATCTTTTGGTCAGGTGCATAATTGGTCCCATATATCCCATATCATTTTTAATTGTAGATTTAGTCTCATATCTTTGCAAAAAATTTCATAGTCTCACAATATGAAACTTTTTGCAAAGATATGAGACCAATTCTGTAATCTGACCAAAAGATATGAGACATTCTGCAACTTGGCCCAAAGATATGGGACCAAAAGTGTAACACGAGACTAAATTGAAACTCGATCAAAAAATATAAGGCCTAAAGTATAATAAAAAAGATCATATGACTAAATTGAGACATGAGCAAAAATTGTATGACTAAAGTTGTCTTGGGCCTTAATTTTTAAAACAAGAAGGTTGATTCTCGAGGGAGGATCATCTATAGTTTGTACTTTGTGTAGTGCGCCTATAGTGCCTCATTTAAGCCATTGGATACATAATACATTTTGCTTTATTTTCTCACGCCACATCACCTTATTTTCTCTCTTTTTGTGGTATATGGTATCTTGTTCTTTGCACCGTTAACATTTTTTATACTTTGTTCTTTCATAAATGATATTTCGGTACCCTGTTTTTACACCGTTAACACTTTGGTACTTTATTATTTCAAAATTGACATTTTGGTACCTTGTTCTTTGCACCGTTAACACTTTGGTACCCTAACAAAGATAGAACATGGTAACAAATCGTGAAAGAACAGGATACCAAAGTAAAATCGATTCATAAAACATGGTACCAAAATGTTAACGGTGCAAAGAACATGGTACCAAATTGTCACTTTTAAAATAACAGGGTACCAAAGTGTTAACAATGCAAAGAACAGGGTACCAAAATGTCACTTTTGAAAGAACAGGGTACCAACATGTTAACAGTGCAAAAAATAGGGTACCAAAGTGTCACTTTTGAAAGAACATGGTACTAAAGTAAAATTAGTCCATAAAACAGGATACCAAAGTGTAATTTACCCTAAAATTTATATTTAATTCTAAAAAAATTAATTATCATATTTTATTGAAGAAAATTTAACTATTATTTTTTAAAATATAAATATTATAATTTTAAATCATATTAATTATTAAGTCAAAAGACATGTACCACAAAAAAAAATTATGATGATGTGGTGCGAGAAAGTAAGGTAGATGTGGCTTAATTGAGGCACTATAGACGCACTATACAGTCTAGGCACTATAGATGATCCTCTCTTGATGATCCTCATGGGACTATATTTGTTCTTTAATCTTTTCAAAACTATATATATTTGTTTTGCATTCACTATTTGAAAGGAGTAACTCATGGTTCCATGTGTGCCAAGCCCAAGTGTATATATATAAACTTAGGACACATGCACCGTGTACTACTTTGCCTCCATATGATTACATTTACATATTTATTACTAGAGGCTTTGCGTGCCCGTATGTATATAAAATAAATGAGGGACTAAATCGTTAACTCAGTAAAAAAGAAGGGATCAAATAATAATTTTTCTCTTATTATTAATTTTGTACTATAGTTTTAAAAAATGAACGACAAGAAAAGAGTGGAGCCATATAATATAAGATATTAATATTCATTATTCAATCACCTTGTCCACAAATCTAGTGAGATTGGAACAAGATGTATTCATTCATATGTATTGAAAGATAGAAAAAAAAAAAAAATCCAAACTGGATGAGACCAAATAACTAGCTAGCAGTGACACTATGAGAACCGAGAACGAGTCCACAATAATTATTTGTTTTTTGGCTAAAGTGTAAATTTGGTCCCATATATTTTGTTCAATTCTCAAATTGATCATATATTTTTTTTGTTGCACTTTTAGACTTATATCTTTGGGTCAGGTCCCACTTTGGTCCTTTATATTTTTTTTATTGCTGATTTAGTTTCATATCTTCGGGTCAAGTGCAGAATTAGTCTCGTATATCGTTGAATCAAGTGTATAATTGATCTCATATATTTAAGTTAGATGGAATTAACGATGGATCTTTTTGCCAAGACATGATACCAATTTTCCAACATGACCAAAAGATATAAGATCAAAAATGATATGAGCTCGCAGTGGAATCTCTTGCAAAAATGTGAGACCAAAAGTATAACATAAATATATAGAACCAAATTGAAAACTAAACAAAAGATATAGGACCAAATTTTTACTTTGACCTATTTATTTTATTAAGAGGAAAATTTGTATGCATTACATTTGTGTACGTGTGGGAATCAGTTCCCGCAGGCCCAGATAATTTCAAATTGATTTGTGTTACAATATAACAGTTTTTTATTTTTATTTTTTTCTTTTGTAAAACATATGTAGTGTAGTTGGAGAAGTGTTTCTCTTTATTCTTTGACTATTTCTAATTAATTTGTGTTTTAAAATAATACCTTCTTGAATTCGTGACAACCCACCTGAAGAACATGATGCCTATCTAAAGCGCCCAAAAGAATCATTTTAACAACTTTCATTGTATTTTTTTTTTCCGCTCTACTTTTTCTCGATTACATGTGGGAAGAAAAAATAAGCCAATTAAGATTGGCTTAGTTGGTAAGGAGTCGACTCAACCCACAAATTTCTCGCTGTCGATGTGAGGGCCTTCATGGTATACACCATTAATTTTAGAGGAGAAAAAAAATCTCTGGAGACCTTTTTTTTTTGTTAACAGAGCAAACCTCAACAATACATTATTTGTCATTTTTTAAACCATATGGACCCTTTTTCTAAATAGGTTAAATCACAAAACCCTCTCTATAATTTACCCTTAATTTTACAAGAACTTCATCTCTCTAACTTCAAAGGATCATTTCTTGATAATTGGCAAAACAAGTTAGGTAAAGATTTTTTTTGGTCAAATATTCATTTTAGTTCTTAAACTATAGGATAAATGTCATTTTAGTTATAAAATTATTTTTCGTTCTGCTTTGGTTCTCAAACTTTTACATTTGTTCTTCCACCATTAATTTAAAATGTAATTTTGTCTTGTTTACAGCTGTTATTTCTAACCCCAGACAACAAAAATAAAATAAAATCACATTTTGAGAATAAAAACAAAACAAATATAAAAGTTTGATGACCAAAACAAAATAAAAAATAATTTTAATTTATGACCAAAATAAAATTGACCTCATATGTAATTTGAGCATCAAAAAGAGGTTTTAATGTTTTTTACAATTTAAAATAGTACCCACAAACAATTTAACCTATTTTTTAAAAAATTATTGGGCAAAGTTCTATT
>QANZ01048231.1:0-26020 GCA_003254925.1 Chamaecrista fasciculata
TATGTAAAATTTTCTGTAATTTTATAATTTTTGTTGTATTTGTTTTTAGATTTAAAATTAATTATTATTATAATTAATAGTGATAAACTAGAAAATGGACAAGCTTACCTAGTTCAACAAATGAGGGCTACAAGAGCAATTTAATCGTCTAAGTACATGCAAGAACTTCACAGGGGGGCCTGCGAAGAATACTCCGACGCTCAAGTTAGTGTATGAGAGATGTGAGAGCAAGAGAATTCTGAAAGGTGAGAAGTAGCTAACCTTAGTCTGCTGGGTTGAGCTCTATTTATAGAGCAGGGGGAGAGTGGTGGCCAGCTTGCGGGGCGCACCACGTAGTCAAGCACGATCTCCACCAGCGGGAGTGGTGAAGACCGAGATTTGCGGGACAAGGCAATCGTGGGTGATTGCGTGCTGCGTTACTGGGCGGGCACCAGGAGACTGCAGAGCGTGGGTATGACTAAGTCTGCGACCCACGATCTCCAGCAGTGAGGATTGCGGAGCAAGGCCATCGTGGGTCGCGTGTTGATCTGGAGGCGCACGCCATGACCTTGGATAGATCACGACCGCCCCTAAGTGTCCGGAGGGCACTCGATTGGCTCGAGTGCGCCTTGCAAGGTTTGGAGGGGAGAATGGGCCCGGTTCGAGGGCCATTTAGGCGTACGCCCAAATAGTGATGTATCAAATAGTAATAAAAAACTGATGATATTTTATTCTTTTAATGAGAATTTTAACAAAAAAACCTATCAAAGAATAATTACAAATTTATTAATTCTTTAATTATTTTCCAATATTCATAAGGAGTTTTTATATTATGACTGAAGTTACGAGAGTCGAGAGTTATCCGCATTTTAGCCTACCATTTTTTTTTTTGGGTACAATTAGCCTTTCAATTTTAAAACCAAGAACAAATATACTTTTTGGTAAAATAAAATTTTAATTAATCCTTGGTTTTTTTAGACCAAAATTCATCACTGTTATGGTCAGTGTTGCAACAAGACAAATCAATGATGATTGTCCAGTCTGTGTATTAAAATTGATTTTTTTTTTTTTTTGGCTATGGCAACTACAAATATTTGAATAAAAAGGAAATCAAAACATCAATTAACGCGGACACATCTATAATAGTATTTTTGAAATTTCACAGTCTGGTGTTATCACCTAAATTGGAAATATTCTTGTTAAATTCGTTTCCTTTGTGTCTGGCCTCGAATGAGCACAGATGGTACTAAAGAAGGCAAAGGAATAGCCATCCTTTTATCTATTCACGTGGAATCCGCATATTAATACATTTTCCTATCCTTTGAGCCTGCGCCATCCACAAAAGAAAACAATCAGCAAAGAATAATAATGTGAATAAATGTATTCAATTTGAATTTGAGTCATTATTATTTATTTCGTTGTTAATAAGTGCAACAATGTGAAGGGGCCAGAATTAATCTTAAGTATGCACATTCTCTTCAGGCCAAAAAAAGAAAGGGTATGCACATTCTCTTACTCTTATAGGATGATTTTTCTTGGGAATTAATCTCAAAATTTCAATTTGAGTGGTCAAATAGAATACATACGTTCTTATTCATTAATTCAAATCTTCAATAATAATTTGTTTGGGATTAAAAAAATTAGGTAAGTTGAATAAGACAATTGGACAAGTCATATTTTCAAAGCTCCAAATTTTATAAGTACTTATAGAAATACTTAGAGTATTCAGTAATATTTTTAGTATAATAATAAACACTTAAAATTATTTAAGATACGTTTGAAACTTTGAATTGACATATTTTTAAAAAATATACTTTTCTCATTAAAAAATATCATTAATTGAAAATAAGAGGATTTGTATTCTCTCCTTATAAATAAAGGAGAAATATCAAAAGAAGTTTAAAGTACGTTTTTTTAAAAGAAAAGCCAAAATTTGTAACTTATTTTTAAATATAAAGTATAAAGTATTGCAACATATTTTTAAATACAATTATGAACTAATATATTCCACATGTAAATTTGTATCAAATAAGTTTCTCTTGAATTTTTTTTAATCTTTTTATTTTATGATATCTAAATACAAAAAATGATGTGTTTTAATTAATAGCTTTTTAAAAAAGGTTAATAAATGAAATATTTTTCATAAACGTATCCATACAACTTTTTGTGTAAAGATTAAAGAATACTTTTTTCCAACAGTTAAGGTTGATCCTTTTTAGTGATTAGGTATATTTCGATGACTTTTCTTTGTTAATTTAGAGTGCTTTTAGTAAGATTGTTTGATTTCTAAAAAATAAAAGGTTTCATTAAATTATAGAGGAAAAATATTATTTGGTCTCTCATTTCTTCCTGAGTCAATGATTTGGTCCCTTATTTATTGAAATAAATTACTCAGTTCCTCATTTATCATAATTGTCAACTATTTAGTCCCTCAGTTAAAAATCTATTAAATTACTTGAAGATGTGGACGTTAAATGCTTACATGACACTATTAAATGTCACTTTGCCATCCTAGTCACCTAAACCAACCAAATTGGACCAACAAACACAATTAAATCGGCCTAAGTTTGAGTTAAACCCAAATATTTGTATTATATGTGAAGCTTTCATAAGGCATAAACTATTGAAGATTCAAACCATAGGTGGTCCCAAATGGTTAAATATGTGGCATTTAACGTGTTACATGTGCACTTAACGGCCAAATCATCAGTGTTAGTAACCAATTTGGATTCTCTATAGTGCACTTTAGGTCTTTTTCTCTCTTTAACTATTTCTATTTCTCTTTGCACTTCACCTAAAGTGCACTATAGAGGATCTTATCTCGTTAGTAACGGAGATATGCTATAAGGACTAACAAGTTGACATTTATTATTTTTGAGGAACCAAATAGTCTATTTCAAAAATACAAGGACCAAATAGTTGAAAGAGTGAAAAGGGAGGGACCAAATAGTAGGTTTCCTCTAAATTATATATATTAGAAAAAAAAAAACTCTCGAAATAAGTTTTAAATGTGAGGCGTAGATCAGATCTGTTGAAATGCGAATTTACTGAAGTATATATATTTGTTCTTTTAAATCGTTTATTTTTATAGTTTTGGTGGTAATAATGGTATTATTATTATTAGTGTTATTTGAACATTTTGAATAGACGATCATTTCAGTAGATTATATTATCGCCAATGGATTTCAATGTGTCCTTAAAATTAGTTGGAGTCTTGAATAATGGCACTGGAAGCAAAAATTGAAGCTCAAAATGTAGATTTGGTTATATATCTTTTCTTTATGTCCTAAATCAATCTAGTATTTTTTTTTTGTTGCATTGTTAGTCTCATATTTTGTAGTTAGGTGCGGAATATTTGGTTTTATATTCTTTTTTACATATTTGGTCTCATATCTCTACAAAATTTTTAATCATTTGTCCCACAATAAATTTCGTCCATATCCTCATTTATTTTTGGGATAAGTTGTGAATTTTGTCTTATCTTTTGGGTAAATTGTGATTTTGGCCCTATCACCTTTTTTTTTGGCAATTTTAATCTCTTGCGTCAACTGTCCACATTAAATTTAATGAGTGAGATTGACTAATAATGAAACTTTTTGTAAATATATGAGATCAAATTTATAACAAAAAAATACATAAAATCAATTATGCATCTGACCTAAAAATATGAGATGAAAAATACAAAAAAAAAAATATGAGATTGATTTGAAATTTGAGAAAAAGATATGGACCAAATTTATACTTTTTACAAATTTGAATATACATTTATTGCACAACCAGATTTAGAAAAAGGAAAACCTTCAAAATACAAAATGGCATTAATATCATTGACACATAAAAAGAATGAAGTGGACTAGTGGAGCTTAATCACCAGCCACCAAACAATCCTTAATGTCACAAATCACAATTGCTTCATGACGGGAGTCTTTTTTTTTCAATATATATATTTTCTAATAGGTAATGTGGAATTGAATGTGATAAGAATAGGGATTGAGATGGCTAATAGGAATAGACATATTTCCAAACAAGACGCCACTTGAGAATCTCCCAAGTCTAGTAACTTTTCCAAGTCTTGAAAACGTGGTTAGACTGAGACTGAATTGAGAAACCACCCTCCACTTTGTCTCTTCTTCCTTCCACACTTTTCTTTATCACTAATCAATGCCTATTTATCTGTCGCCTATATCCTTCCCTTCTCTTCTCTTACCTTTCACTGCTCAACAAAATCGGACATTGCTTTATTTGAAGGGTCCCCCCCTAAAGCTATGCTTATGCTTGCTGCATCCTTGACCACATCCTGTCTTCTCCTACATTTCCCACTTCCGTGAAATCATCGATATTATCCTCTTTCCTTATTATTTTATTCTTCTTTTTCTAAATTACTCAAGAATCATTTAACTGAGTACCAAGTGGCACCAAGTGGATATGTTAAAAGATATTTTTAGGCCTTGAGTGGATAAGGGTTGCTTTGTCAGCTTCAACATCCACGATGGCACTGCAGATCTAAATCTCCTTTCAGATAAACCAGGGCCATTAATTAAAACTTTGTTTTTTATTTTTATTTTTTCTGGTGGGCAACGAGCTTTAATAATATTCTATTATAAGATCTTTGTTATCACTAATCCTAATCTCGTCTATCCCTTATCGCACTAAGGTCAATCTTGAAGAAATCATTTATTAATAATGCAATTGATCCTGTTAAATCCTGTATCTTATAGGCCATTAAATTATTCGCTAATAGTATGATATTTGACCAATGGCTTATGATATTGTGTAGTTTTGAATATCTTAAATGCCCAATTGATTTCCTTCACTGCCGTTTACCCCTGTGCTTACTCCTAGGTTTGCACAATAACAAATTTCATTACAGGTGTTTGGTAGTGAAAACTCCTGGCCTATGACTAATGAACGAAATAATGAGTTCAATTATATTAAAAATATGTTCTTCTCTCCGACGACAATCCTTATTCTTATGATCTCATCGAGTGTGAAGAGGGGCCCAACGAATGAACAATTAAGAGGATGACGTAAGAAAGCCATGATCATAGGGATAATAAAGATGGAAAGATAGGAGCCACAGAAAGCTCAGAACGAGTTAAGGGATCCAAGGTTGAAGACAAAAACCCACTTTTACCCAGCAGAAAACGATTTATCAAAGAGCAAACTAGCCTACTAGCCTCTATCTCTATGTGCAGAAAATTGCGGCAATTCCTTGTTGTAACAAGGAGAAGCAATCTTCTTATCTTCCCAATCCCACGTAATTTGATTGATATTTATCTTCCTTCTGTATTTACAATTTTGTCAATATTATCTCCAGAGATTCTTCGGATGTTTTCCCAACAACCTCGTATTTAAAAATTACACGTGTCTAAGAAAATACATTTCATTTGCCACGAACTTAGTGAAAAAAAAAAAAAATACAATTTCCATAAATAGGCGAAAAATTTGACGAAGATACAATCAAATGCTACCACCAAAACATATGGCAGCGCCGAGAAATACTTAAAACAGAGATGGTTAAATAAAGTTCAATAAACAGAAACAAAAAAAATCACAAAACAGAGGAAATTCGCTTCCCTCACAAGTATGTACAGAGAGAGAATCTTATTATAAAACAATTCAAGTTATTCAAATGTCAGTAAACTCCAAAATCAGGTGAAGCCGAAACCCCAAAGGAGTTCTCCTTACTGAGCTTAGCGTAGATTTTGGCTCTAAGCTCCCTTCCCGATTCCACTCTCTCCATAGCAGGTTCCTCTAGATATTTCTGAACCCGGTTCGGAGTCGAAGGAAGGCTGAAAAAACCGGGTCGGAAAATCGAACCGCGAGGCGAACCGTACACTGAACCCATCTGGAATGCACGAGTTGAAGCCATCTTATCAACAATCTGAATATTTCGCATCGAAGTGGCTATTTCGTTCACGCCGTACAGTTGATTTCCCGGCGAAGTCGGCGGCGAGTTCAGAACAGACGTGGGCGACGGAGAGCCGTCCGATGAATCATGACCCGACCCGTTAACGAGGATCCGCAATTGATCCGGGTTGTGAGCGAAGAAACAAACACGGCGGCGACAGTTAGTTAGGTCTTTACAAAACTGAGTCCGATAACGAGAAGGATGAAGCCAGCATTCAAAAACGCCGTGAGCGAACTCGCACGACTCGCCTTTCTTGCAATTTCCCTTACGAAACTCACCGCACGCGGTGCCGGAGTAGTGGTGTTTCCGGGGATCTCGCCGCCGTGCCTTCTCGCCGGGATGAGCGTACGGACACTCCGTCCAGTCATGTGACCTGGCACGTGCGCATTTCCGGATCTTAAACTCGAACATGCGAAAATGATCGCCAGAGAAAGCATCAAAAGCGACATCGAGATCGAGATCGTCGCAGAGTGATTCCAAATCGAAACCGCCAGCATTGGTGTTGAAGTTAACAGAGAGAGCATCGATGGAGAATAATGGAGAAGGTATGTAAGATGGGTCGGTATGATGAGGGATTTGAAGGTTCATCATTTTTTTTTTGGTTTGAGGAATGGGAATCTGTGTAGAGTGAGGTGTAAATTGTAAGAGTGGGGATGTGAAATCAGGGAGGTTGGGTGTCTGAAATATAAGAAGCAGAGTGGGAGAGAAACAAGTGTGGTGGCCTACATGGGTTAAGTTCCAATGTGCCTTTTAAAAAATATCTAAAGCGTCTCGACCAAGAATACTCCACGTGTATTTCAGAATAAATACTTGTACAATAATAAATCACTTCATAAAATATTATATAAATGAATTAATAAATCATGGATGTAAACATAAAATTTAATATAATAAATTAATTGAAAATTAATAGTGTTAAAAAAAACTGACATTTAGGTACAGTTTCAAGTTTCAACATACATACATTATTATTACAAAATGAGCCTACACTAATTTACATTAAAACACATTATATGAAACGTCTTGACCTTTTAATTTTTTGGTTTAAAATTAACATTATAATCAGAGTTAATATTAAGCAGTTATTTGAAAAATTTCAGAGTAGATCAATTATAATAAAGACCATTAATTCTTTAGTTTGGTACTGCAAAAAAAAACACGTAGTTTAAAATTTTAATCGAAATAGATTAATCTTATCATTTTAATCTTATCATTTTAATAGATTAATTATTTACTTAGCATGATGTATATGAGAGCTTAGCTATTACATGTTATTTAAATTTCTGTAGACATTATTTTTCTTAAATAATTGTATATTGTTAGACTTCGAGTTCGAGGGATTTGAAAAATAAAATAAAAGAACACTGTTTGACAGAAAAAAAAAACCTTTGACAAATTTAAATGATAAGTTAATAGCTACATGGGGCCTTAGTGTCGGGATTGAATCCTCTATAATTACTTTATTCGGAGTTTTTGTGAAGTTAGAGAAAGAAGGAAAAAAAAATTATGAGAAAATATGAAATTTATAAAATAAAAATATATAAAATAATATTTTTTCTTTCTCTTTCTCTTATTTTCTCTTCCTTTCTCTCTCATACTTCAAGAGAACTCTAGAGTAAAGAACTTTAAAGGATTCATTTCCNAAAAAAATGGGCGCAAGCAGTAAACTGGATTCAGTGGAGAACAAGACCCAGAATCTTTACCATATAAACTAACGAAGTCATACGGTGGGTGCACACCAGTGGGGGATTGCGATAGCTGGTTAGGTAACAAGTAAGAACAAACCAAAAATAGAAAATTTGATTTTAGGGTACAGACTACAGTTTAAGAGGTGCTTATAGTTATTAGTTATCTTTTACAAGTTGCAATGAAAACATCTATCTCCTATAAGTTTAGCCAATTAAGCTTTAATTTTACACCAAAGACATACCAGTCTTGTTTAAAAATTAGGGTAAAATATAGGAAAGGTACATGTGGTTTGGCCTAATCTTACTTTTATGACGTGTGGTTTCAAAAGTTGTACATTAGGTACCTGTGTGTTTCGCCGTTAAACAGAAGCAGTACTTGTGTAATTTTCCGTTAAATTTGAAAAAAAAAATGCATGTGAGAGTCACGTGCACAGCTCTTTGACATTTTAAACCATTTGAAACCATAATAAGCCTTCATTTTCATCCATTTTCTTCACCTTCATCCATTATCTTCATCTGTGCAGCTTCAAGTCTAAAATCCCCAACTCTTTGGTCTTTATTTCTCCATTTTCTTCATCCATTTCCTTGGACGACATCATGGCAACTGCTGCACATTCATCTTCATTTCGTGGTCGCAGGATTCGTTGTGGCTGTGGTGAGTATGTAGTCATGTGTTCATCTTGGAAACCTTGCTCTTTTGGAAGGCGATTTTGGACTTGCCCGAAATATCAGGTGTGTAGAAATTTGTTATTTGGTAGTTTGTTGTATTTCTGGTTAAGTTAATGGTTTGTTCCATTTCATACTTTGTAGTCTTATCAATGTGGTTTTTTTGATTGGATTGATGAACCAACATGCCCATGCGGTGGTGAATTTGGACAAAATGCCATGAGTAATCATAAGTACAATAAAGAAGTTTGGTTCTTTGTATTGACATCATCGAAATATATTTAAGATTGATTGTCAATAGTCATAAACAACATTAAGTACAATAACATCCATGAGTAACAAAAGTAAACAAAATACAATCAAAATATGAAGCTAATATGTAGTTCAAGTTTCAGCAAAACCACAAGTACTACTTTTTCTGTCAAAAATTTAATGGAAAATTACACAAGTACTGCTTCTGTTTAACGGCGAAACACACAGGTACCTAATATATAACTTTTGAAACCATACGTCATAAAAGTGAGATTAGGTCAAACCACAGGTACCTTTCCTGTATTTTACCCTAAAAATTAAAATGAATATTTGAACTTGGGGGAGAATTGGAGGAATGCCTTCAATTAAAGCTGGAAAGCCCATCAAGTAGAAATGAAAAAGCTGCCCATGTAGTACTTGTTGTCAAGTGTGGAATTTCAACAACGAAAGAGATAGACTCAGAATAATAATAAAAAAAAAACAGAAAAAAGAAAGCAACTCTTGCTGAATTAAACAATGAGTAAACTAGTATTTTGGTTCCTGAATTTTATAGGCGCCGAGTCCTTAGATTTATGAAATTGTACAACTCAATCCCTGAATTATGCTAACTCGCTGCAAAATAATTCTTCGTTACCTAACCATGTCAAAATAGTCCTTGAATTTATGAAATTGTACAACCCGGTTTCTGAATTATACTAACTCAACGAAGGAATTATTTTGCAGCGAGTTAGCATAATTCAGAAACTGAGTTGTACAATTTCATGAATTCAACGACCAAACTACTAGCAACTATAAAATTCATTAAACAATTCCAAATCCATTGCTTTGTTACATACTTCACTGAATCACTTGGATCAGGAAGGCAGAACTATCACAATTTCAATCAAGAGTATAAAAACTAAAAAGTCAAAAAAAAAAATCCTAAAATTATGTCAAACGATCTTGGACAAAAAAAAAACAAAGTCCAACAATCTCTGAGTCAACGCGGGATCATACTATGATGAAAATCATATCTTGTGAGACTATATGGGATAGCGATAATTATCAGCATAACTCTCATATTTAACCATAGGGTTCATAAATCTGTGCATCATCAAATCACCTGGCCCACCATACGGTGTCATCGGCCTTGGGTACATGGGCGGCGCCGCCCAGTGAAACGGAATAAATGGGTGGTACGGGGCGGCGAAATGAGGCGGTGCCGGAAAGTAGGTGGGACGAGGTGGGACGAAATTGTAGCCGAATTTAGATCCCAACCTCTTTGTCCAGCCGTTAATTTTCTTGCTAATTTTGCTATTCATGGTTTTGAATTGTCGGTGTTCCCGGTACACAGTGTCTCCACGTAGGCTCTTGTCGTCGGAGGAATCATCAGAGTGAGAGTAAGAATAACTTCGACGGTGGCAGCAAGAATGGGCCTGACAATAATGGCTTTGGGCTTTCATAGGTTCCTTATGGAATGACCAAAGTTCAGCCTTTTGGCCCATTTTCTGAATGAGTTTGACAAGCACCATGGGATTCACATTACCCGAAACTGTAACCATCCCTTGCTTTTGATCAATCGAGATGGATTCCACTCCTACATTAAATTAAATGTTAAGCACATGATTATGATAGAATTGGCAATAATTTAAGGATAAACAAACGCTAATAAGTAGGAAGAATGCTACCAAGAAATTAAATTAAACGTGGAACTCACCGGAGAATCCTTGCAACTTTTTCTTAACGTTCCGTGGGCACTCCTTGGAGCAATGGAAATCAACTTTCAAGGTGGAAATCTGAAAGGAGCAACAAGAAAATTAAAATAAATCACGAAATGAAGGGACGAAGAAAAGCATGGGTTTGTTTTATAATTTATTGCACGTACAGGAGATTGGTCAGGATGGGACTCCATTAAAGTATATGGAACTTCAAAAAATGATAGAACTACGTAGTTGATCTAAAAAATAGAAAGGTTCCTTGGATTGTTCGATCTTTATGTTTATATCCAGCACAAATTAGATGGGAGTCAGTGGTTTTATAAAGGCAACTTTCGTGGAAAATACTGTATGGACGCAGAATTTGATAAATATTATTGCGCATTTATGCCACAGGATTTCCTATGGACAAATCTTCAAATCTTGAGTGTTCATTTGGGAAAAAATCTTTTACATGATAAATGTTGCTATAACGGATTTTACGAGGACACTCACAAATTAACGGGTCCAACAACACTCAAGCGGATTTCTAGCCAAAAAAAAAAAAAAAAAAAAAAAAAAAAGAAAACCTCTCAAGCGGATCATTTTTTATGTTTATGTGAATTAAAACATCTAGTAATCATGGCCGAAAACAAAAGATGGCAAAAAAAAGAGGGTAAATTACACTTTGGTACCATGTGGTTTGACCCTATTTCACTTTGGTACCCTGTGGTTTGAAACCTGACACTTTGGTACCCTTTGGAGCTATTTTGTAATTTTAACCATAACAAATTTTGCAAAAATTACATATTGACCCCAATTTTTTTTTTTAAAGTTTTTAGTCCCTAGATAATATGTATCCAAGGACCTATTTATAATTTTTTGAAATTTTTTTGGGGTCAATATGTAATATTTGCAAAATTTGTTATGGTTAAAATAATAAAATTATAAAATCATAGTGCAAAAAATCAGACCAGCCATTAACCCAGTGGAAGGCTCGGGTCACTAGTTCAACCGGTTGAGCCGGTTTACTTAAAAAATACATTTTAAAATATACATATTCATTAAATACACATTAATATATTACAATAATTTAAATATAAAGTAAAAATTAAACACTTTAGTACCCTTTCGAGCTATTTTGCAATTTTAACCATAATAAGTTTTGTAAAAATTATATATTGACCCCAAAATTTTTTTAAAGTTTTCATCTTAGCCCCTAGATAATATGTATCCAGAGACTAATTTGTAAATTTTTGAAAATTTTTTAGGGTCAATATGTAATTTTGCAAAGTTTGACGGGTCAAACCGGTTGAACTGGTGACTGGCCGGGTCAACTACATAAACGGTATTTTTGTTTTTCTGGACCGGTCTGGTGTCCGGTTCGCCGGTTCACTGGTTTAACCGCTCGGTCCGGTCCGATTTTTTATACTATGTACAAAATAGCTCCAAAGGGTACTAAAGTGTTAATGGAAAAATACCACAGGGTACCAAAGTGAAATAGGGTCAAACCACAGGATACCAAAGTGTAATTTACCCAAAAAAAAAAATCTAGTTATCTACTCAATGAATGAGGGAATTCAAAAGTAAAACGTGAAAACAATTTTGCTTACGCACCAAGGCACACAGTGACAGAAGAAATATTTACAAGGGGGCCAGAAATTGCTTTTTAAACACTATCATATTATAACATGAATATATATATACACTGTGAATATTAAATATAAAAATTTAATTAAATTTTTTTAAAATTTTAATTAAATAAGAATGTGTCTAATATCAATAGGATTTTGCTAGAAAAAGTTCTATAGCAAAAGCTAATCAATTTTTGCCTTAGTTTTGGTACGGATTCCAAAATTGTTGATATAAATTAATTAAAAAATAAAAAGAAAAAATAGAGGAGAGGAGAGAGAGTGAAATGAAAAATGGTTAGCTTTTGCTATGCTACTTTTCATAGCAAAACCCATATCAATATCATTAAAATATGACAAAAATATTTTTAGTGCTCTCAAAGTATGGAGTCAATTTTAGTTGTACTCTCAACATTTTTTTGGATAACATACACCACAATCTTTTATTTTTTGTGTCAATTGTACCCTCAAATTTGGGTTACAATTAACTTGATGTGAAACATCAAAAGTACAATTGATCCAAAAAAAATTTGAGAGTACAACTTGCACCGACTATATACTTTAGAGGTGCCAAGAGTATTTTTACCTTAAAACATTAAATATAAAAAATAGTATTGAATTGTACCTTTAATAATTTTATTGATTTATAAGATAATCTCAAATTTGGTGACATTTATTGGGATCTTAACACAGTCAACATTCTTTTCTTTAACTCTCACGACTTTAAGGTCAAAGTGTTGATTTAACGTTAGTACACTTTTAATCTCATATCTTTTACTCAAGTTTTAATTTAGTCCTATATATTTTTTTAGTTGCACTTTTGGCAGAAAAGTGCAACTAAAAAGTATATACATTAGATAACACAATAGCAATCCTCAAGCCTACGCTCCACGGCCAAATAACACAGCCCAACACCAGAAAAAACAGACGCATCTATCACTCTTCCAATCAACACACGAAGAAGAAAAAACGCAGAAGAAGATGAATCATCCTCACCCATTCTGGTTCGAAGAAGAAAATTTCCAAACAAGAAGGTCTTCGAAAATGGCAGCTCGGATCTTGACTGGAGTAAACCAAGTCCACGAACACGGTAAAGAGTCTCTAAGGGTCATTTTCGCCGCCAAATCTGCCACTTTGTGCCTCAGCTTCAATCGGAGAGCAACAATTGATTCTCTTTGAGATACCTGTAAGCAGCCTCCCTTCATGATCTCTAATAACCACTGCATACGCCCCCCTTCATTGATTACTTTGATCTTGTTTTGTGGTGGGGGAGTCCAAATGTTAACTTCATCTTTTTGTTAGCTTCCAAATAGAGAGACACATTTTCCATTGCTTGGATGATTGTTTTTATGTGGGTCCACTTTCTTGTTTTCAAAGATTTTCCTGTTTCTCTCTTTCCATATATGCCATAATAGGTAGAAGAAAGCAGGTAATGAAACATTTAGACTATTTCTTTTCAAAAACAACTTTAGCTTCTAACAGTTATAAGCCCAATAAGTGAAGGTGACAGAAAGCCCGAGTACGAAAAGGCCCATTTTCAAAATCAAATTCTTCCATCTCTTTATCTGGATCGTAGTAGATCTACACAGTCCATAAAAAAAAAATGTTCTGTGGATATAGGCTCGTGGCAATAAGCCAATAACAAAAGTACAGAACTACACGAGACAAAACAAAAGGGAAAGGAGAGAACTGGTTGGCGTCGCCCTCGCAAGTTGCAATATGCTAGTTTGTCGAGTTAGGTCAGATTCCTTCTTTGACTGTGTTCTTGCGTCTTCTGCACCCAAACATGAAATCTTATGTTGAATTTAAATTCTAGGTCAGACTTCTTATCTGCTTCAATCAAAATGTGCATATTTAGAACCTTCTGTAAATGTGGATATAATCGAATTCGATCAATTGATGGTTGCTTCAGCGCGCACAAATGGCGTTTCTTAACTAGAATATCATCAACGGTTCCTCCTTTCTCTAATGTTGCATTCTTTCTCTTCCTTCTTTTCTTCCCCTCTACGTATCGTCTTCCCTGTAGAATGACAATTGACAAGGGGATTCGAAGTCTTGTTGATTATCATAAGTTTCAGGAGACCCCACTGAATCCACTACGGTATTTTAGATAGCCGAGTTGGTATTATGTATGTAGGGAATAAATTATCTAATGCCCTAGAATACGTATAAAAAACCCATCTTCACCTAACTCAAAAAAATCCAACCTCATTATCTTGTGATTGAAGTGTTATATATTAATGGATTGGAGAATATTTTATGATTAAGGAACCAAAACATCCTCGGCCTTCGAGACTTAGGCTTCCATTCCAATTCAAGCATTACTTATCTGCAAGACAAAGCAAATGGTACAGAAAGGCTGGAGCATTGTGAGAAGGAAATACAACACAGACAACAGAAACACTAATATTTTTCTTGGGATTTTAAAAATCGTTAGTAACTTTTAATAAATTCCATTTGATCCCGCCTTCTTGTATAAAGTTCATTTCAAGGACAATTTGGATGGAAAACCAACGGCTTTTCCAGCGGGGATTTCTCTGATTGGTTGGTTTGCTGAGCCCACACCATTCCGTAGCCTTCACTTGCAATTTTGCTAAACAATTGCATATATAATGAAGAGGTTTGCTGCCTGCTGCTTCACAGGCAAAGTCTCTAAATCCCACTCTCACTCAAAGCCAAAGCATCCTCAGGTACTTTCCTGGGTTTCTTTTTTTTCATTCTCTAGAATTGACTATACCCTTCGTACTCTCTTAACTGTGTCATATTTCTCTGTTGAATTAATTGGCCATTTGGTATTTTTCTTATGGAAGCTGTTCTGGTTGATTGTTATATTGGCTTAGAGGTCTGAAGAAGCTATGGAAAACATTCAAATCAACAATCCTGAAAGCCACTCGAAGGTATGGACCTTCAGACTGTTCCGTTGGCTCTCTTCATGATACTGGTTCATTCTTATAGGGAGAGTCCTGCATTAACCACAATGAAATTTGCCCCATTGTTTATATTTAGGGCTAAGTCTTACAAATAGATTGATTGATATAGTGACCTTATGAAGAATACAACCTGAGATAAAAGCCTCATTGCTAATCCGAGTTTTGGCTCTAACTGTAACTATGTTTGCAGTTACTTGGTTTTGTTGAGTCTTTGTGTTAGATTCAGCCCTCTTTAGATGGTAGAAGTAGCACGTTATAGTTTATAAATAGTACAATGGCTGATGGGATTCTTGTAGTATCTCTTTCAAAAATTATAATTTGGGTAGTTATGAACATATGATGTGATGTAGGACAGAGAAAGGAGAGGGAGATAATGAGAAATCAGAGGAAGGCTCTTTATATAGAGAGCCCAAGCCAAAGATAATTTAAAAACTAATTACTAGATAACAAGTTTCGAGACAACTATTTACAGTATAATAATATTAAAAATAACAACTTCCAAAATAACAAACTAAAGATAATTCCTAAATGCTATTACTTCTTCCCATGTCCAAGATAATAAAAGCAAAATTCATTTTCTAGTCAAACTCTAATATGCCCTAGGTAGTAATAATTTATTTCTTCTTTCTAGAATATGTTTTTTCCAAGGTTTCCCATTATTATTGATTCTCCATCATGATGTGCACTAATCAGTGTGACTTGATGATTCCTTCATTTCCTTCTCCTATTCCATTTGCACTACGTTTATGGGAAGAGGCTAAGCCCAATATATTGACTATTGAGTATACATTTGAAAGAAATCGCAAGCTGCATTCAACCATATATGACTATTTCTTTTTCTTGGTTTTCAGCTCTAAGTGTTTTCTAATATTACATTCTATGACAGATCATGAAGGGAAACATCTCTGGTCCAAGTAGTGGCATGGCTACTAATATCATTTTAAATCATGACTTCTCTGGAGGGCTGGAACCTTGGCATCCCAATTGCTGCCATGGCTATGTAGTTTTGGCTAAACCAGGTTCTCAAGGAAAAACATTAATGGTGTCAGAGAGTAATTATGCTGTTGTCACTAATCGTACTGAATGCTGGCAAGGACTAGAACAAGACATCACAGACAAAATTTCCTTTGGTTCCACTTACAACGTTTCAGCTTGTGTTGGAGTATCTGGACCTCCTCAGGGATTTGCTGATGTTCTTGCTACTCTGAAACTAGAATATCAAGATTCAGCTACTAGTTACTTGTTCATTGGGAGGTATAGAATTCTATAATTTCGTTGTACCATATGCTTTACTCAGGTTGATCCAAAGAGATTGAATATATTTTCTTGGATTTTTACTTTCTACAGAACTTCTGTCGTAGAGTCTAGCTGGGCAAAGCTGGAAGGGGAATTTTCCTTGCCAATGAAGCCTAACCGGGTTATATTTTACTTGGAAGGGCCTGCTCCTGGAGTTGACCTACTCATACAATCAGTGGAGATAACCTGTTCCAATCCAAATGAATATTATGTAATTGTGCACTTTAAATGCTGAGTTCTTTGTGCAGTTCTAGTCTGAATATTTTGATGAAGTCTAATATCAGTAATTCAGTATCGTTTCTTTCAGTGTCTCTTAAAATTTATTTATTTATTAAAAACTTATTTGTGGCACATCCATATCTATTTTGCAAGTCTGCAACCACTGGATGTGATTCTGATGGAGATGACAACATTATAATAAACCCAACATTTGATGATGGGCTTAATAATTGGTCTGGAAGAGGCTGCAAGATTGCTTTGCACAATTCCATGGCAGATGGGAAAATTCTACCTCAAACTGGGAAGGTCTTTGCATCTGCAACAGAACGCACACAAAGCTGGAATGGAATTCAGCAAGAGATCACTGGAAGAGTGCAACGCAAGCTTGCTTACGAAGCCACTGCTTTGGTTCGGATATATGGGAACAATGTCACTTCTGCTGATGTACGGGCTACTTTATGGGTTCAAACACCAGATCTTCGAGAGCAGTATATAGGCATTGCCAAGTTAGTTTCTTGTTATTTTCTTCCCAATATCATTTTACTATATTTTCACAAACTCCGAGGGATATGACTTTTCTGTTCATTTTTCCTGGTAAATTGAAAAAAAAAAATTGGGTGTAGTGTGGCTTAGCTGACTTCTTCAAATTTATTAAAAAAAGGATCATGAATTATGCATGATTAATATATTAGAAATCTCCCTTGACATTTCTTTTAATTGCTGAACAAAGCTGTTATTTATTGTAGTGTGCAGGCAACAGATAAAGAGTGGGTTCAATTGCAGGGAAAGTTCCTTCTAAATGGTTCCGCATCAAAAGTTGTCATTTATTTAGAAGGTCCTCCTCCAGGCACCGACATTCTTGTCAATACTTTGGTTTTGAAGCATGCAGCAAAATCTCCTCCTTCAACACCACCAGATTTTCAGGTTGGACATACAAAACTGCTTCCCCAATGATATATCATGAATATCTTGCAATTTTTCTGTTTCTTTTTTATGATTTTATTATTTGGCACAATGTACTTTAAATGTAAGGCCAAATCCACATATTTCTAGCTCCTAAAGATTAGTTTTGTTTTGCAGAATGATGCATTTGGGATTAATATAATTGAGAACAGCAATCTGGCTGATGGTACCAAGGGATGGTTTCCACTTGGCAATTGCACTTTAAGTGTTGCAACTGGTTCACCACATATAATTCCACCAATGGCAAGAGATTCCCTTGGCCCTCATGAACCCTTGAGCGGACGCTTCATTCTTGTGACCAATCGCACACAGACATGGATGGGTCCTGCTCAGATTATCACTGACAAATTAAAACTCTTTTTGACTTATCAAGTATCTGCTTGGGTTCGGATTGGTTCAGGATCAGCTGGTCCACAAAATGTTAATGTTGCCCTTGGGGTTGACAACCAGTGGGTCAATGGCGGACAGGTTGAGGTTGCTGATGACAGATGGCATGAAATCGGTGGGTCCTTTAGAATTGAGAAGCAACCATCAAAGGTAATGGTTTATATCCAAGGGCCTGCCTCTGGTTTAGACTTGATGGTTGCTGGACTTCAGATCTTCCCTGTTGATAGACAAGCAAGGTTTAGATACTTGAGGAAACAGACAGATAAGGTAATATCTAGCTTTGATCTTCGTGATATATGCAATTGTTTCTGCTTTAAACATATATTCAGAATTCACTGACAAAAAAAAGTGCTTAATATGTGTGTGCTTGAACTGGTTTAAACGATGTGCAGGGTAACATGGTATTGGTAAATGGTAAAATCCCAGTTCCCTGACACAAGTAGAAAAAGAAATTAAGAATTTGAAGTAATCTAACACAAATAGTTGCTGTCATGATTCATGACATATAGAACCTAACTAAAATAATTTTAGGATCTTCAATGAGTCAAAATGATTAGGATGCATTGGTGTGGCACTGGAAAAAATAATTGGAAGATATGATTCTTGGTTGGAAATGTTAACAGGGAAATAAATCTGAATAATGGTTTTGTTGTTTCTGTTCATTGATTGGATGAGGTAATAGTTTGCAATTTGCTTCATCTTTAATTTTTCTATGATTCTCATTTAGGCATTTCTCATTTGATACACTGCAGATCCGTAAGCGTGATGTAGTCCTAAAATTCTCCGGACTGGACACAAGCAGCTATCTTGGAACCTTGGTGAAAGTTAGACAAATACAGAATGACTTTCCAATTGGGTCATGTGTCAACAGAACAAATATTGATAATGAAGATTTTGTTGACTTCTTTGTGAAACATTTTAATTGGGCTGTGTTTGGTAATGAGTTGAAGTGGTATTGGACAGAGGCACAGCAAGGAAAATTAAACTATAAGGACGCCGACGATATGTTAGCCTTGTGTGAGAAGTATAAGATAGAAACACGTGGACATTGTATCTTTTGGGAAGTGGATGGCACAGTTCAGCAATGGATCAAATCACTGGGTAAAGATGATCTAATGAAAGCAGTTCAAAACCGCTTGAATAGCCTTTTGACTCGCTACAAGGGCAAGTTCAGGCACTACGATGTTAACAACGAAATGCTGCATGGTTCATTTTATCAAGATAGACTAGGTAAAGATATCAGGGCAAACATGTTCAAGACTGCACATCAACTAGATCCATCAGCCACTTTGTTTGTGAATGACTATCATGTTGAAGATGGATGTGACACTAGATCATCTCCAGAAAAATACGTTCAACATATTCTTGATTTGCAGGAGCAAGGTGCAGCAGTCGGGGGAATCGGTATTCAAGGTCACATAGACAGTCCAGTGGGTCCTATCGTTTGTTCTGCCCTTGATAAATTAGGTATTCTTGGTTTACCAATCTGGTTTACTGAGCTAGATGTGTCTTCCACTAATGAGTATGTGAGAGCAGATGATTTGGAAGTTATGATGAGGGAAGCTTTTGCTCACCCTACAGTGGATGGTATTATGCTGTGGGGATTCTGGGAGCTGTTCATGAGCCGTGACAATTCTCACTTGGTGAATGCAGAAGGTGATGTCAATGAAGCTGGGAAAAGATTCCTTTCTCTGAAGCAAGAGTGGTTGTCTCATAGTCATGGACATGTTGATGAGCAGGGGCAGTTTAATTTCAGGGGTTTTCAAGGAACATACAGCGTGGAAGTTGTCACTTTATCAAAGAAGATTTCCAAGATGTTTGTTGTTGACAAAGGTGATTCCCCACTTGTGGTTTCAATCGATTTGTAAGAATTCTACTTCATCCAACTACAAGGTGTTTCTTTTTGTTGTAATGTTGTGTGGTCATGGTTTTATAGAGTGGAATTTTAAATGTGTTTTGGGGTTGCTGAAGTATGAAAGTTTGTGATGAAATGTTATTTGTTGTTGGATTGGATATACTGTTCATGCAATAAAGTAAAATACTTTCTTTCTGGTTTTGAATTGTGTATTTGTGATAGAAAAACATCCTCCCAAAAAAGATAGTTTTCTTTAGAAACAAAGAACATTATTTTATCAGGCCAAAAAAAAAGAACATTATTTGTATATACGACATAGGAATGAATTAATTACTTGCTTGTATTCTTAAGAAAATAATACTTAGGTTGACTGCTCCATACTGGGTCTCTACGCCCTCTGGCTTCTTCAATGAGGAGTGATGAGTGATATTCTTGGACTAATTACCCCATACTAGGAGTGATGAAGGTCAGTATGTCAAAATTGGAATTTGCATCACATCCTGAGATCTTTAGAAGGTACTCCTCTAGGATATTGGATTCACTCTCCCCTCACCTGAAGTCATTGTTCGTTGCTCTAGATTGAAAAAGTACAGAACTTCACGATGGAATTGATATAAAACCTTAACCTCACCAACCGTCATGTTAATGAAATGTAAATAAAGCTAGGAAGTGTTATCTTAGTCCAACGACCTTCATGTCTCATAGTTGGCCCAAACAAATTCTTCTGATCTAGTAAGCATGAAACTGACACGGATACACGACACGGACACGGCCACAGCGACACGCTAAACTCTTAAAATTACGCGACACGACACGCCATATATTTATATATACAAATAATTAAATACTCTACACTCAATTGGACGAAATCCCAAATAAAGCAAGGAGATGTTCGGTGTAAATACTCTAGATTGAACTGTAAATAATTATTTGTCCAAACTCTCAGAAATTAAATATCTTTCCCATATCAATCAAAAGTATGTTAATAGTAAAAGTCTGGGGGGTGAGCAAACCAACCCGCGAACCCGCAAAAATCAACCCAACCCGCAGCTATGGGTTGGGTTGGTTCGGGTTCGCGGGTTGGTTTGGGCTCGAAATTCCCAACCTGCACACTTACAGGTTGGGCTGCGAGTTCGTAGTTTCTCAACCCAACCCAACCCAATCCGCCAGCTCGCATATACTATTTTTTATTTTTTATACACGTTTATGTATTTTTTTAAAAAAATTTATGTTTTCTTATATATTTATATTATTAGTTCTTCATAAATAAGATATTTTGATTTTAAAATTTACATATATTACATTTACATATGTTATGGAATATATCTTAATTGATTTATATTTATATATATATAAATTTATGTTTTTTTAACTTTTTTTGTGTAAGTTTTTTTATTCACTACTCACAAATTTATAATAATATTTTTTGTTATGAAAATTATAAAAATAAATTACAAACTCAACCCGCAGGTTCAACCCAACCCAACCCGCAAGTCTACGGGTTTGGTTGTTCGGGTTGAGTTTCAAAAATTATAAAACCCAACCCAATCTAACCCGCAGATTGATGTGCGGGTTGAACTGAGATTTTTCCTCAACCTGCCTCAACACAACTCGCGCTCACCTACTGCAAGAAATCAATTTTGATGTAGCATCGAGATTTAAGTTGCCTAAATATTATTGAAAATTAAAAGCCCGTGAAACAATTTCGAAAGGAACAATATTCTCAAGTTTTTAAAATTTAATTTTGAGAACTTTGAAAGTTTCTATGTACTAAATATAACTTAAAATGAAAAATGAAGGGACGTGATCAATTTGGAGGTCAACAAGCAAGAGCAGTGGAGATTGATTAGTTTGACCTCTCGAAAACTGCAATAAATTTGAATGTGAAAGGGGCAAGAACAGACACGGCACGATGGAGATCAGACGAAGTAGAGTGAATCTCTTATGTCACTCTGATTACGCAACACAAACCCTTTAGTAATATTGGCAAAAAAAAAAAAAAACCCTTTAGTAAGTGTGTGATGACGAAACATGAGAGGAATATGAATTATGAAACCCCACGTTGTTAAACTTAGCTGTGCCTAATTAATTATGGTTTAATTATACTTTTGGTCTCTTAATTTTTGCAAATGTCTCAATTTGGTCCCCAAACTTTTTTTATTGTAATTTTAATCCTTAACTTTTGAAAACGTCTTACCGTTAGTTCCAAGTGCACTTTCATCAATTATGTGTCGTTAGTGTTGATCTGGTAAGCTGAATTGGCTGATGAGAGAAAGTCTTCATTAATTAGTTCTCAAAATATTATAATTTGTTGAACTTAAGTCTTAATAATGTAATGTGTATGTATATGATTTGTGTAAGTTTTACCAGGAATGATAGTTAGCATAGACAGCAGTCCATAATAGATGAATCAAAAGTGGGTTGCAGGGAGAAAAATATGAAACAGGAAAGCAAATGTGAGAAAGGAAAGTGGATTAAAATTGTGTGAAGCCCATTAAGCAGCCATCAAATCGATGTGGATGGCCCATATATAAGAGAGAGAATAGCACTCACGTCAACTTGATAGACTCCCACCATCCACTCTCCTCTTACTACTGCTGCCTGTATTCCATCCATCAATCACTTAATTTTTGTAAAAAATCTCTCTGTATTCTAATAATTTCTTTCTATATATATAATATTATTAAATTAATTGATTGATGTATATACCAAAAGGATTTTGAACTGATGAGGGAACTGAGATGAAATGGAATGGAGCCCACTGGTCACATACTCACGTGGGCATATAGTGACTTCTGCCGGACCTCATTACATAACCATTGTCCCCCCTATTCCATATTTCCTTCCTCTTACAGAATAATCACACACTCATACACTATCACTAATTACTTCTTCTTCTTCTTCTTCTTCTTCTTCTTCTTAATTTCAAACTCACTTACATATACTGCCTCTTACGTATATTTTCTTATTTCCATTTTCCAGTACTACCACAGTCCACACACCTTCATTTATTCAGATCACTCAGTCATATTAAAAACAAAATAAAAGTACTGCTACTTTCCAACTTTGAAAAGTCAAGCTGATCGATCACCCACCGGCATGTTTTTTTCTTGTAAAATATTTTTATAAGAAAACTGTATTTTATTTCAGACTCAGAGTGTTTGAATCTTTAATTTAAATTTGACTCACATCACATATATATTTAATATTAATCAAAGTGTTTTTAAAACAGAAACAGATATATTTATAGAATTTTAAATTCAAAATTTTATTTAAATAATATCAAATATAATTATTTAACAATTAAAAATTTGACTCACAATATAATAAAAGGTCAATTATATTTTGGTATCCTGTTCTATGGATCGATTTCACTTTAGTTCAAAAGTGACACTTTGGTACCCTGTTCTTTACACCAATAACACTTTGGTATCATGTTCTATGGACCAATTTCACTTTGGCACTTTGTTTTTTCATGATTTTTTATCTTCTTCTATCTTTTTTAGAGTATCAAAGTGTTAACTGTGAAAAAAACAAAATAGGGTACCAAAATGTTATTTTTAAAATAATAGAGTATTAAGTGTATTTTTAAAAGAATAGGATATCAAATTAGAATCAATTCATAAAATAAGATACAAAACTGTAATTTACTCTATAATAAATTATAAGAAAAGAAGAAGAAGAAGAGGGAAGAGAGAGTTGTGATAATGATGGATGGGGAGGGGATGCAGAGGCAGATGCAGTGTACATTGGGAAACAGCTCGCGCGCTGTTCTCGCGCGCTCTCCTTGAAACGACACCGTTTGTGGGTCCCTATGGCAGAGTCCAGAGAGAAAAAGGGGGGCCATATATACATGAATGACTGTGACACTAGCTACTGAAAATGCATTTCATTTCATTTCATAGATATGACTCATACAAATATACATACAAACATATACACACAACACAACACTCAAAGTGAAGTGAAGTTCAACACTGGACTCACTGTACCTAGCTAATCACATCTCAGATTATTGCAGATATTTTTTCCCACATCAAAAGACGCAGTTTTCAAATCTTTCCCATCAGTCATCATAACATGCACCACAATGCTATTCTATATATATATATATATATTAATTTTTTGAAAGAATATAATTAAACAAATAAAAAAACTAACTGAGAGTTGAGTGAGAGTTCTAAGTATATATATTTATGTCTCTTCCTCTGTCTTGCTTCTGCTGTGACCTGTCTCCCTTCTCAGTTTCAAGTTTCAACAATGTCGTTGAATGTACGGACCCAACCAACAAAATATTCATTTTTTTTTGGGTCTTTTTAACAACATGTGCTTAGGGCACATGTTAGATAAATTTTTTTTTTTAAAAAAAGAAAAACTTTCTCTTTCTTAGCTTCTTCTACCTCGCCTTATGTTGAAAATAGTAATACCATATACTATACTTGTTCATCCTCGTTAGTTTAATTTTAGAATAAAGAATATATTTGTTATCTCTTTTATATCTTCAAACACTAACCTAAGACTTGCCCATATTTCATACGGAACAAGTTTTGAAATTAGTGATGTACGTACCTAAATTAATATTGATAAGAATGGACTTGTCTTTTCCTTTCATCAATATATATCATGTAGCTAGATAATTTAATTAAAACAAAAAAATTACAAAAAAAAAAAAATTAAAAAAACTTATTTATTCCTTAATGTGCAACGTCCCATATGAGACCTTCGCAGATGTGACTTATGAGACCTCTAAATGAGCTTTTCCTTAACTTTCAAACGCTTTAGACGACGTTATGAGCCTATAAAATTCAATTTGTGCTTTCACGGATATTTTGACCAGTCTTTATGATTAACAAGCTATCAATATATTCCATTATAATCTTTGCCAATTTGTGAATTAATTCAACATGGTACTCATCCCTAGTCAAAATAATAGAGTGAATTAACAATTTACTTTCTGAAAAATTATTGAAATTTGACAACTCAATTTTTAAAAAATTAAAATATTAAATTTAATCTAAAAAAAATTAAAATAGTATACTAATTTATCTTTTTTATGAATTAAATAATATATTATTTTAATCTTTTAGAGATTGAAAAATAAAAAAATATATTATTGTATTCTTTCAAAAATTAAATGTGTATTTTAATCTTTAGTTAACTCAATAATTATTTAGGAATTAAATTATTAATTTACTTAAAATAATATCTTCTAATTGAACTTGATTAAAATCAACAACAAAATAAGGTAAGAAAAACGATGAGGGATTGAGGGAATGAAGCCCAACAGAAGGACACGTCTAGCTGACAACTGATTTAACTAATCAAATTTTATGTCATATTCGCTTGGCAATGAATCAAATCAATGTAGTGGTATATCATGTTATGTATGTATCTAACGTGTATATTTAGGGCACATTTTAAGATTTATTCTTATTGGTTGGTAGAGTGTCTTATATTTTGAAATTTACAAAAATTCATTTAAAGATAATTTTTTAATGTTTGAAAACTCACTTATCAATCAAAAGAAACCTTAACATATGCCCTTAAAGCACATATTAAAAGGACCCTTGATATTTTATATAGAATATATTTTCAGAATTTCCGTTATATATATTAATACGTGTAAAATGAGAATCTATAAAAAAAAAAAAAAAGTTCAATTGTCAGAGCACCGTAATTTTAAATCGTTATCTTTTTTGTTTTCTTGAAATTTATACATAAAAATTTTATTATACAAATTTCAACACAAAAAAATATTAGATATCCAATAATTTATAACTAAAGTATCCTAACAATCAAGTTTTCTATTAAAATAACCATTAAACAAATAGAGAAAGTCCCCTTCTGTATGTGTGTTTACTGCTTAATTTAATTTAATTGCATCTTTTACCCAAAAAAGAATTGTAATGATTGGTCGTTCTATCAAAAACAGACCATAGATGATTTCTCTATATAAATTGGGGTTATAGGCAGACACATTCATGATATTCCTGGGTCAAACACTCAAACGCTATATCTTAGAAACTAGAATCTTCAATATGACATGTGGCGAACATGCAAATAGTTTTATTACAAATCAATATCGGATTTCTATGATTGTTAAATCGGTTCAATAATTAATGCCAGCGCTTAAAGAAGGAAAGAAAAAGGTTCTAACTCAACCTGCACTCTTGTAGGGTATAATTTCCCTCCTTTCCAATTAGATCAAACGTTTATTAGCTATGCGTCAATCAGATTAGATATTGACGAAATTAAACAAATATGAACTGAGATTCTCTTGGCAGTGAGTGCGGATATCTCAGCATATATAGTTGCTTGCATTATTAATTATGATGTTCATTCAAAGGGTAAAAAGGTAATGAGATTCTTTTTAATTATACTTTTATATTTTAAAACTTTACATCCGTGTATGAAGAAAAATCATCATCAACAGTTTTAGTTATATCCATAATCTATGGGATTGAAGGGCCATGCACGTCTGAAAAATTGTTATATATATCAACAAAGGCGACGCACTTAGGCTCTGTTTGGTAGCCATGAAAAGAGTTTTACATTGTAAAACTCCACGAA
>QANZ01048248.1:2158-25653 GCA_003254925.1 Chamaecrista fasciculata
CAAGTCACAACACACATCAATTCTTGGTTAGACTAAGAATTTCGCCTAGTGCCCCATTGAGAGTGAAAAATTCGCCTAGTCCTAATATTGTTAGATTGAGTCGATTTTCTTGAAAAAGAAAATTAGACCTGCACCTGATAATATTAGTACATCCTAATCAATCTTGAAGATCAAGAACAGTTCTTGATTATTCAAGAATCATAGATAGAGTTCCCGTATTCACTTGGGAAGAAGTGAAGGAGGCTAGCACCTAGGCATCTGCCAAACTGCTCGTGTGGATCACCGGTAGAGGAAGGACACTCGGAGTGGACTTCTCAAATTCGCAAACACGATAAGTCACCAATTGAAAATAGGTAAACATCTTTACTTTCCTGGTTTAAACATAGTTAGTGGATCCTGGAAGGAATCACAGAGTTAGCCTTTTTATCAAGTTTTTTTTTTTATTTTCCGCTGCGCTCCCTCTGTGATTTCCCAACACCACATTCCTCAGCACGGCAATCGACCAAACCCGTACCTAGCCCTTATGGCTACCCTGCTACGGGCAACGTTAGACTAGGCCAAAGTCTGACAACTACAACGTCAGAATAATGGTGACCTCAGGTCTAAGGCGTCGTGACAGGTGTACAGGAGAGGCAAGCTGATCACTAAACCCATGCAGGACTCTCCGGGTCAGTCCAGCAACTTGTAACCCTTTACATAATTGCACCATGACTCTCGTTCCAGCATCTAGTGCATGTATCTCTATACACCGAGGTCATGCTGGTCTTAGTTCTTTTTCGCTCCCACGAAAACAATCGACCAGGGACAGATTTAGATTAATTATCACATAATTAATCACGGATTGCTATCATAGTAAACATGCTAATAATATGATAACGACATAATTTATCTCCATAATTTAATCAATATGTTCAAAACATATTCATAAAATGAATGGCCCTAGGGCACAATCTCCAACACAGATCCGTGCGTGTCCAAGGCAACAACGTCGATTACAACACCTAAACCACACCCAAATCGCACCACACGCATATCGCACCGCACCCAAACCCAAACCGAACGAAGTCGAACCGAACCCATGCGCGAACCCATAGTGTAATCACACCTAAACCATTTCGCGATTTGCATAGTGGTTTCGTTCATTTTGGTTGTGATTTCGTTTTAGCTCGCTGTGATTTTGTTTTTACTTTGATTTCGTCACTTAATCTGATCTTGGCTTGTGTTCTCAGAGTTTGATTTCATTTTCACTTAATCGGAGTTTGATTTTGACAAAAAATGAATCTAGGGTTCGTGTTCTCGGAGGAAGATAAAGATTCGATCTTGGCTTTGATTAGGGTTACAGAGATTGGGGAAGAAAGAAGAAGAAGAAGAAGATTATGGTGGTGGAGAAGAAGAAGAAGGAGAAAGAGGGAAGTTAGAGAAGAAGAAGATGATGGCTTCGACGAAGGAGTTCATAATGAAGAAGAAGATGATAGCTTCGATGAAGGAGACATAATGAAGACTAGGAAGATGCAGATGTAGATAAAAACAAATAAAATAAAATTAGGGGGTTAGATATTAAAAAAAATTAGGGATTTTTGTTAAATTGGGAAAATGAAGATGAAGAATAAAAAAAATTAAATTTTAGAGGTTTATGATTTAGGGTTTTAAATATTTTTAAGAACTAAATTGAAATGTTTAGAAGAGTTTTGGAAGACTTTACAATTTTATATTGAGGATTTGAGACTAAAATGAATGAAGATGATGAAAAACAGGGGGAATTGAGAATAATGGGAAAAGATTGTGTCAAGGACCTAATTGTACAACTCATACTTTTTTTAAGGTTTTAGGATTTAGGGTTTAGAGTTTAGTGTTTTAAATAATTTTAAGGACTAAATTGGAATGTTTGAAAGAGTTTTGGGACACTTTATAATTTTATTTCGAGGATTTGAGACTAAAATGAATGAAAATGATGAGAAAGAGGGGGAATTGAGAATAATGGAATAACAATGGGTCAGGACCTATAAGTGAAATTAGGAAATGTTGATGCGTCGCTATTTTATGACGTGGTAGCTCTTTTTTTTTTTGAAAACATAACGGGTGCGGACGCGGTCATAACGGGACACGTCAGTGAATAACGGGACACATCAGTGTCGTTATGGCCACGTCAGCTTTTTTGTAACGACAATATGACAGAGGGACCAATTAGTTAGGTGTTTGCAAATTTCGAGGACCGACTAGTACAATGCGTAAAATTCAGGGACTTATATGTCACCGTGTCCAAAATTCTGGGACCGGGAAGTTAGTTTACTCGTATTTTGAGTAATTAAATATATTAAAATATTGAAGGATTTCAGATCCCCAAGAACCGGAACCTGAATCATAATTATGAATCTTGGAAAGTATTATAAACATATTGCGGAACTTACTAACCTGAACGCCCTCGCTAATAAATTACATCTTGCTAGTGGCTCTACTCCACCAAGACTGATCTCCAAACGTTGATCTCTTCATCACGAACTCCACTAAACGGTGAGACTCTATCTACTAGAGGCAAACCCTGTTTCCACAACTGATCGCAGAAGAAGAACTCTAAGAGAGAGAAATATAACTATATGGATGCTCTCAATATGAGAGCCCCCTTTCCATTACATGGACTAGTTAGCAAGTTGAATGATGGGGAAATACTCTTATTTATAGGAAAATGAGAGAGCTCCCATTTACTAACTATCCGATGTGGGACTTGATTAAAATAGCTCACCTTCTAATGAGTCAATCTATAACCCAATTGGACTCCCATATATGCAGATATTTAGCCCACAAATCCAACGAATATATTTTTAATTAGCCTTAGTCCATAAAAAGTTATGTTCATAATCATAATATTCATAATCATCGTAGATAACTTTTTATGGACTAAGGCTGATTAATTACTAGTTTTTTAGTAATTTAATTGGTTTAATTAATTATTATAATCTTGTAAATATCAATTATTTAGCCCAATTGCTTATTATGATATTTACAAGATTATAATAATTAATTAAACCAATTAAATTACTAAAAAACTAGTAATTAATAATTTGACATGCACTTTTTTAAAAATTCTTTAAACTTTTACTATAATCATATCCTTCATTTCTATAACATTGGATCACATCAATTATGAATATTATGTTTTTTTAATTAATTATTTTAATGAAAATATTACAAAGTTGTGGGAATTGTCGTGGGTGGTAGTGGGTAATGGGAGATTATTTTTTTTTCCAAATAAAAAAATTAAAAATTTATAATATATAATTTAGAGACCAACAAATACTATATCAAATTTTTATTTTAAAAAACTCTTCTACAGCTATATTTACTTTGTTAAGATTAAAAACTTTTTAAAAATTATTTACATTCAACCTAAAATTATTTGTAGAAACAATTATGCATTTAGAATGAAAAAGTATGTTGACTTTTAATTGGTTCAATTTTGCTCATTATCATATTTTTGGGCTATCTTTCGCTTTTTCTTAATTTATATCGTCGTCATGCCTTCTTCTGTTACATGTTTATATTATATCATGTTATTTATATGTTAAATCTTGTATTTGTGGGTGGTTAATTTGATTTCCTTTTTATAGTTTTTAAACAATTTATTTATTATTTTTTAATTTTTAGTATTCCATTTTTAGGAACAATCAAACATGGAGTCACATATAGAAATTGAACAAACACATACATATCAAACTAGGCAAAATTATCAAAATAGAATGACCTCATGTTTCACTATATAAATTATATTTTTTCAAAAAAAAAAATCCATTTATTCAAAGGTCCTTCTCTACAATAATATTGATGAGTGTTAAAAATACTCGATATTTCAATTTTATTTCAGTAATTGTATTTTATTGACAACAATTGATCAAGAACAAAGACGAACTCAACGACGAGAACGATATCAATCACAGAGCATTGAACATAGGTACGAAGTGTTAGCTACACTACTGGAAAACTACTCTATAGTCACAGTTATTTAGTAACACTACAAAAAAAAGTAACTTTTGTGACGGTTTTTTTGGTCCTTTGCGACTGTTTTAACCGTCGCCAATGGGCTTTGTGACGGTTTCGAAAATCGTTGCTCATCCAAGCGTCATCAATGTTTTGGCGACGGTTTCTGGTAACTGTTGGAAGTCCCAAAAATAACCTTTGCAAAATTGTGGGTTTGCAATTATAGACGTTGAAAAGCCAAGACTTTGCGACGGTTATAATAGCTGTCACAAAATTATATCTTTGCGACGAGTTATATAACCGTTGCAAAGGCACAAAATTGCGACGATTAAATAACCGTTGCAAAGGCATAGTTTTGCGACTATTTTCATAATCATCCCAAAATGTAAGTTTTCCAAAGGTTTTATAACCGTCACTAAATGTTTTTTTCGTAAAAAAAGTGATTTAGTGACAATTTTCAAACCGTCACTAAGTTCGTGTTATTTTTTTTTTTACAATTTTTTTCCTTTTATATTTTACAAATCTTGTATAATCTGTCAACACAAAACAATTAATTTAACCGAATATAAACAACAAAAATAGGACAAAAATCAAATTCATTTATATTAAAATAATTTTTCTCATACATTAATCAATTCAAACTTAGTTTCAAATCCATAAAATAAATATATGATTCATATGTAATGAAATTCAAATATACATTATAAATAAATATCTATCCTACTCGATTGGGGTTGCAACAACCTCTTGTGGTAGATTACTTATGAGTCTCTACAGGAGGTCTTCCATGTTAGACATACAGTCTGTCAATTCCGCCACCTTAGTAGATTGATCATTTTGTGAAAATGATCCTATATTTGAAGTACAACAGCCAAATACTTGAGTTGGGCAAACTCCTAAACCAAACCCACAAACTCGACCCTGGTGTTCTTTGCCTAAAACTTGTGTCAATGAATCTGTGGTTGAAATTCCTTGACTAGAAGAACCAGATTGAGACTGAATTTCAACAATTTTATTCTGTAAAAATAATTTATTATCAATACAAGTTGATGATGTGGGAAAAAAATAAATAATTAATCCACAAAACAGGCGTATAAGACGAAGTCATGAAAAACAAACATTGAAATATACATAGATGAAACCAACTTAAGTATTCTGCTGAGGGTATGACTTAGGCTTTTAAATCTATACTTTCTAATTACAATTCTTGGGCTGTAGTACATGTAGGCATAATCTTGTAAATGATCTTTCTATTTTTTTAAGTGCTCCTTTTATGCTCAAACAATTATAAGTGATGTTTCTATGCAATAAGGGACACACAACCAATGGAAATTAGAGTTATTTTGCTTGTTGCATAATACTTACATTGACCACGACAAAAATTTAGAGGTTTAGCCATGGTGAAAACCGTGGCTGAATAGTCCAAAATCCAAATCACCATAAATAAATCTTTAAAACCATGGATAACTAAATGTGGCAAAAAGATGGCGTTACTTTTCAATCAAGCCATATTAATCTGCCAACATAACAGTGAGAGACAACATAAGCATACCTCAAGCTGCTAGTATCTTGAACAAAATTGTTGATTGAGAATGATGATGATATTTCCATTTTTAATTTCAAAAAATTCAGAAGTGAAATAAAGCGAGTTAGACAAAGAGGAAGGAAGGAATCAAACTAATATAGCTTTTACTGGTGCTAAAATGTGTGACTGAGGATGATCCATGAATCGAATTTTGTTTTATTTTATTTCTGCATTGACTTCAAATTTGTTAGCCTTTATGGAAAATATTGTCATGAGGACTCAAGAATAATTTCTAAGCCCAAGACCATAAAACAGTTCGATGATACATATATATATATATGGGTGAATTGCATCTTTTGAATTTTTCTACACCTGACTAAAATTTTATTGAAGTACATGAACTTTTGGTTTTCTCAAAACCTGTTTTGCTGGAAGAAATGTTGAATGTTTACAAGTTTTGTTAGAGCTACTATTAGTAATGATAGACAAGTTATACCAAAGAAATCAAACAAGTATAATGTCTTCACACATTCACCATGCTTCTACTACAACATCTTTAAAGAAAAAAAAAATAATAAAACCAGAGTCAGGGGAGGAAATCAATATAGAAGTAAAACTCATTAAAATATAGATCATAATTGTTTAACTCCACGTCTAGATGACACAGTGATATCTTTCCTATGCATTTTATGAAATATATTTAACAATAATAAGAACATGTAGGATTATCCAAGAAACTAAATCATCATCACTGACAAATCAATATTACGTACTTATAATTCCTACATAATATCATAGTAAATGGGCCCCCACACAAATCTAATTCCCCCCATACAATCAATTCTTCTTCACTTATAGGCAGCGTAATCTACTTACTTCATACCATTTCTACAATAACGTTCCAAAATTAACTCTATTACAATGTCAATTACACATATCATAAGGAACACTATAACGTTCATGTAAAAGATAAAAGATTCCACATAAAGGATCATAGAACTGCAGAACCATTCATTATACACAAAAGTTTCAATTACTTACTCCAATATTTGCAGCTTCTTCGTTAACCCATGATCCATCTTTTCTCTTGTGTGTTTTTATCCAAAAAGTTCCATCATCAACTTCTACTCCCATCTCACATTCCTACAGTGGTTAAAAAATGACAAGAAATCAGCTTTATTAAAGTTATAATTAGCTAGCAATATCCACGTTCAATTTGAAGAGTAAAAGTAAATAAATTAAACTAATTGTAATATCCCCGGATATTATAGAAATATTAGACTTAGTATTTTGATTGAAATTAGATTATATAGTGAATCTAGAAGTTTCTTTGAGCTTGTGGTTAAATTTGGGGGCAAACGGAGTTTAAAATTTTATGTGACTTTTATTTTGATTATGCGATAGAACCTTTTCGAGTAAGAACTGTAAGATGTTAGAGATGAAGTTTTCATAAACAAATTATATATATGGAATCTACTCTCCGCAAGGAAGCTAACGATATAAATTTTGTCAAGAAATTTTATATTTAAAATTTTGAGTTTTGAGGACTGATTTGAATAGATTCAAACGTTTGTGGGTAATACTATGGTTTTAGCTCCATTTTGCTGAATCAAAATAGGATTTTCGCACCCAAGGTTACCTAAAATTACAAAAGAGCCCCCCCACATTATATCAGCATGCCCGACCCTCACTCTCCCATTTTTCACTCCCAAAAATCGCATCACTCCCTCTCTTCGTCCTCCCCCCACCGCTGTAGCCACTTGCGGCCGCCACCGCTGCTCCTCTGACTACGACCAACGACGGCCAGAAGCCGCCGGCGACCACTGTTTGGCCGCCACCGCCGCTGCTCCTTCTTTCTCTTCTTCTAGGTGACGCTTTTCCTCCCATTTCGTCCCTCTTTGCTAAATTCTTCCAATTTTCGGTTGTTGCTACTAATTTGCTGGTTGCTGCTGTTCCTTGAGGGATTTTTGATTTTCTAATAACTCTAGAATCATTCCATGGTTGATGGAAATCCTCACTACCATTTTTTTTGCTTCATTTTCGGCCATAACAGAACCATGTCCAAAAACCATCAATTTCTTGTTTGTTTCTTGATTTTCTTGGTTGAAATGAATCCTTTGATGATAGTATATCATGTTGGGTACCTCTAGAAGCTATTTAAACTCCAAATATTGATTGTTGGGACTGTTTTGACTCTAGGGTTCAAAAGTGACGAAAATTCGGAAATTTTGGGGTTTTTGATCAAATCTCTTTATTTTCTTGAAATTGTTAGTTTGGATGAGTTCATTGGATAATAAAAATGAGTTCTAATGCATTGGGTTGAATTTTAAATGCGTATTTTGAAATTTGGTTATCGTGTATGAAACTTTAAAGTTGCAATTTAGTCCTAAGGGACGATTTTGATATTTTTGATGAACTAAATGGATTTCTTGGAAACTATGGAGAGCCCTTATATCATATTCTTGATTATAAATTGTGAAAAGCTAGGTGTGAAAGTTTGCTTGAAATAATGGAAGTATCAAGTTTGTGAGAATGGCACAAGCCATTAGTTTTGAAACTTGTTTGTGTATCTACTTTAAACTTATAGTTTTCCAACATTGATTAAGCTCCCAAATTGATACCCAAGCTTGTTGGTCCCTTGGATAGGTGTTAGGTGGGTGTGACTAAGGACTAAGATGAGTGTTAAGAAGTGGGTGTCTTGTGAGAAGCTATCATTAGCTTTTGTGAAGAGTTAGACCTCCGGGTCACTTAAAAGTTAAATATTGAATTGTGTAATTGAGTCATTGTTTGTGAATGTGTTTATAGATTCGCCTACATCAGTCGTTGCTTGGGAAGCTAAGAGGTGTAGTCATCTATCATTTGGATCGAGGTGAGTGGCTCTTTCTTCCTTGCCCCGTGGGAGGGCTTAATCGATGATGTGGTTCGCTTATTTTATGAACTAACCATTTCATTGACAGTTCGTCAAAATTGGAGATCTTGAGTACTTTTGGATATAAGTGATCGTATTTTTAAATATTTCGTTAATGGTGGTGAGTGGTTGAATTGAAATTAAATTACTTTGAGACAATTATTACTTCTTGTGAATGAGTGATTGTGTACGATATATGCTCCGACTGCCGGGTGTGATGAATATTTGTAATTCTGCCCAATGAGGGGTTGAGGTTGGGGTCGATGCAAGTTCAGATTGTTGCGGAATTTCCTTATTGTGGAAACTTGATTGAGCAATACTAGTTCCTTGAATGATTTATACTGATGATGATGATGTAGAAGATGATGTTCTTGATAATTTTGAACTTTATAAAGTTGGCCTTGACTAGTGCTTTGACGAATTTATTATCATCCTTTATTCTGGTAACTTGATTGCTTTTCTCTACAAGGCTGTCGATTTCGTTAATCTTAGAAATTGAATGACGACTTAATGTTTAATTAGTGAGTTCTAAAATTATTTGTATTGGATCCTAAGCTCCTTGATCAAGCTATCTTGATGAAAACTATGGAATCATTGTTGTGTATATCTTATTTGCTCACTCTAAATCTTGATTGATGCTAGTAATAGTATTTAATATTTATTTGAGTGATATGTGTTCTGAGTTGACAAAATTTGATTGTGTTTGCGGTTGTGTTTGTGTTTGTGTTTGTGTTTGTGTTTGTGATTGTGATTGTGATTGTGATTGTGATTGAGATTGGGTTTGCATTTGTGTTTGTGTATGTTGTTGCTCTCTGATAGTTCTAACTGTGATGTTGATTGAAGATGTTTACTTAGTGTGCTTTATTGTTGACTATTTGTGGAATGAATGAGATAATGCTGTGTGCGGTCCCGATGGGTGAAAAGCTGTGTGCGGTCCCCACGGGTTGAGATAATGTTGTGTGCGGTCCCGATGGGTGTAGAGCTGTGTGCGGTCCCCACGGGTTGAGTTAATGCTGTGTGCCGTCCCGATGGGTGAAAAGCTATGTGCGGTCCCCACGGGTTGAGATAATGTTGTGTGCGGTCCCGATGGGTGTAGAGCTGTGTGCGGTCCCCACGGGTTGAGAACTTGAGGTGATGCTGTGTGCGGATCCCTCATGAATGGAGGAAGACTTGAAATTCATAATTGTGTGTTACCTGTGATTGGTGGTGAATTGATTGTTGAAGCTTGTTTGCATTGAGCATTCACTTTCTTATAAGTTAATAGTTTTCATTAATTGGTTTACGTTGAGACTTCACGTTATTATAAGTTGATAATGATCGATACGAATTGGTGGTATTGACATTTCATTTGCTATGGAATTGATGACTTTGTGAGGTTGAATATTGGTATTATTGACATTGGGTGAATATGAGAACTTTGATAGTCTAAATGGTATTGGCCGAATGACTTTTGCGATGTTGGCTATCCTACGTGTAGATGCCATAGAGGTAAACAAACTTGATTTCATTTTAAATTAGTATCTTTCTTTAAACTATTATTCTTTACCAAACTAATTTTGCTTAAAATAGTTTTTACAAAGTTTGGTTCCTAGTATCTCTAAACGTATGACTATATATAACTTATGTTATTACTCAATCTTGAATTTCTCATGAGTTTTTCTCTAACTTGATAGTCCTAAAGGATTTAATCGTAACCCGTGTGAATTTTAAGTCTGTGATTGATTTAAATACTTTATCATAATAAACGATTGATTTGGGTAAGGAGCTTCAAAAGAAGGTTTTATTACTTGATTACCATTCCCAAATTTCGTTTTAAGAAGGCTCTAAATCTTTTCTTACTTTGTTACTAAACTTTATAATTTCTCAATGATTATTCGAATAATGCTTCTTAAAAGTTCTTTACTTCCAAAAGACTTTCTTAAACTTGTGGTTGTTCATATATTGTAATTTCTCTAAAGGTTCAACAAATTATTTCGTCTTGGATTGTTTCATTCCTTGTGATTCGATTAAGGTTTTAATCACTGAACATGTTGGATCATTTAAGTGAGTGAATGTTAATACAGATTGGTCATTGTTGTTGAGTTATGGCTTTGTTGGTGACCCCAAGTTTGAAATGGGTTTGCCACTCACTGAGTTTCGACTCACCCCTCGTTTAATGTTTTTTTTTTTAGATACAGGTTCAAGTCAAGTTACTACCTCAAATTCCAGGAGAAGTTAATCAAGGCGAGGATATGAAGTTATGTCTCATTGTATTTTGTGTGACTTGGTTGTGCGAACGATTAATTAAGTGTGTGTATTTTGGGTGGTTACTTTGACGTGGTGTTACGTTGATTGGTGACTCTCGAGGCTGGTAATTATGCTTGCAAACATTGAGATCTTAATGTTTGGTATTGTAGAGAATATATTTATATTGTATTTCATCATCATTATGTTATGCGGCATATTATGGTTTGTCTATGGGTAGGCTTACGGCGTGGGATAGGCCCATGTCCGTGCCGGTCACGTGCTCCCACAGAGGGGGTCGTGACACTAACCATCTCATCTCTCCTTCTCGCCATACTCTTTGACCCAAGAGTATGTGGATATTTGAGTTTTTCCCTATTTGCCTTGTTCCTTTGACACATTTCCTAATAGGTGAAAAAAAGATATAATTAGTTAACAACAATTAAATTCGTTCACTAGATTGAAATTGATAACAAAGAATTAAAATCATTATTACTTTTGCTTTGAGGTGAAGTCGATAACGAATAAAGGATGGCCACTGATCGCTAGAACACATGGTGGGCATTTTTTTAGGAGATCTTCCCTTGAAATAGCCCCATCATATGCAGCATGGAAGAGCCTATCTCGCCTTTGTCTCCACTTTTCTCCCATTGACTGCAAAATAACTTTTTGGTGCTCTTCTCCCACAACAAACTTACTCTACATGATTAAAGCAATATAATAAATTTAAACTAAATTTCAAGTGTAATGTATAACAAAGTAATATGGTATATGTAATACCTGCACAGTATTTTGAAATGCATCAAGTTTGGATTGTTTAGGGACATCTCTCCAAGTATAATAGCTAATAGGGAATCTATTGAAATTCCCTCCAACACCTCCTAATAAGGTGCCAAGTAATCCATCATTGCCCTTAACCGGTTGATAATATTTATTGGAGTTCAACACTACCCTCTGACCTTGTGGTAGTCCTCACACATCATGAACAGTTACCCCCTTAGTCTCCTGTTTGTTGTTTTGATTTTCATTTGTGAAAAAGTATAAACAATGTATCGTAATGACTATAATTATGAATAATACAACTTGAACAATGACAAAGTATGCCTAACTAGCTATCAAGCAAACTCATATAGTATGACTTACCCTCTATTTCAACCATCCAACATGTCCTTTTAGACCAGTCTTGTTTCTGTTGAGGATTGCCTCCCATATCAAGATCATCATCATCCAAATCAAGATCATCACCATCATGGTCATCTCCCAAATTATCGTCATGATCATCTCCCAAATTATCCACGGGGAGGTCTACGGTAGATGGGAGTGTTGACTTAACTTCAGGGGGAGTTGACATCAAGGTCACACTAGGTCCCTCACCTTTAACGGAAGGAGTTGATTTACACTTCTTCATCAGCCTCTTCATTTCTGTGATTTAATAAAAAAATGTTATAACTCTCATTGAAGCAATATAAAACATCAACAATAACAACAATAAAGGAGTAGAAGAAAATACAACAATAATATAAATGTTATCCAAAGGGTAAAATCAACTTAACCTATCTAAATTAATTTTGCTTTCATCATTTGGAAATTACATTTCTAAGCTGAGGTTCGCTAGGTTTAACATCATATACAACATCATCATCTTGCTCCATTTCATACAAGTTTCGTGGCTTGATACGAGTGGCAACACTCCAATCTTTGTCTAATTCATCGACGATGTAATAGACCATTCGTGCATTTGTAGCTTCAATATAAGGCTCATCATTTTCATTATCACTGAAGGATATCGACTTTGAAAAATTGACAGATGTCAACCCGAACTCATCAATCCTAATCCCCTTGCTCGACTTTGTATCTGCCCACATACACTTAAATAGGATAACCGTAAACTGACCATTATAATTAATTTCAATTATATCAACGAGCTTTCCATAATATTGCCCGGGTCCATAGCGCATTTTCTTATCATTTCTGCTAGCATAACTCTGCGTGCCAAAAGTTGTAAACACTCCACTATTTTGAGTTTTTAAACCCTCATCCCGCTCTAGGGTACGAAACTTGAAACCATTGATGTTGTATGCACTATATCGTCTTGCATAATCAATTGGACCTAGTGCGAGAAACTTAAAATCCAAAGAATGTGAAACCTCAACATCATTTCTAATCTGAAAAAATAATGACTCCTCATGTTACAACATCAATAGAAATTGAAATGTTAATCTAAGATAGTATTTGTATGAGATAGAATAACTTACACGACGAGCAAACCAATCAACAAACTCTTTGTGAACTCGATTATCTATTTCCATTTCATCTCATGTGCGGCTTCTTAGTAGTTTTCTTACAATGTCTCTAAACTCTCTATATTAAATATTAAAGCAATTAGATAAAATGAAAAAAGAAAAATATACAATTATATGATCTAGTGGATGATGTGTTACTCAATTACGAAATGGTTCCACTTCCTTGCAATTAGTAAGTACATGCCCATGTGCTTGTAACTTTTCAAGTGGGGATAGAGAACAAATTTGACAAATACCTATTGGTTTTCCCAAGGGAGGGTACAAAGTGTTCTCACTAGAAGAATCCAAAATAGGTTCGTCATCAATACGCGCTGGTCGATTGAATACAGTCTCTAAGCCCTCCAAATATCGTGAGCAATAAGTTAACAACTCTTCAGCCAAATTGTTGGGAAATCACAGAGCGAGCGCAACGGAAAAAGTGTAAAAATTAAAAACTTTGCACAACTCTGTGATTCCCTTTCAGGATCCACTAGATGAATTTATACTAGGAACAGTTTACCAAAAAATCAATCGGTGGATTTGAATCTTGCGAATCCGAGAAGTCCACTACAATGTGTCCTTCCTCTGCCGGTGATCCACACGAACAATTTGGCAGATACCTCAGGTGCTAGCCTCCTTCTCTTCTTCCCAAGAGAACATGGGAACCAAATCTACGAATCTTGGATCATCAAGAACACTTCTTGAATCTCCAAGAATAAGTGGTGCCTAATCACTCACAAAACCCCAAACCTTTTAGGGTTTATATGAACCTTCCTCTTTCTAGAAGAATAATTAAATTTTCTCTCTCTGGGAAGAACTCGACTTTTTTTCTCTAGACTTAGGGTTAGTCGAAATTTTAGTCTCTACTAAAAGCTTCAAGTCGACTTCCCTATGTATGTGTTTATATATATTTTCCTCATTCCTAAAATTAGGGAATCATAATCTAATTAGTGAATCCCTAAAATCTTGGATATTATATTAATAATCTATTTAGGTAATCCCAAAATCTTGATTTTAATATATATTGTAAATAATTAGGGAATCACCAATCTTGATTTATAATATTACACTAATATTATATATCAAAATTCAATAGGCAATTCGAATTCAAATTTCAAGATCAAATCTTGAAACCAAATCTTGATTGCTCAAACCCTATTGGTTGGAATGAGTCATGAAGAGTTGAATTTATAATTAAAATATTACCTTAATATTTTTACCCTAAATTCGACTTGCATATTTAAATTCAAAATGCAAGATCAAATCTTGCCCTTGAAATTTAAACCATGCGCCAACTCATATATATATATATATAGGAATTTAATAATTAAAATAACAACCCTAACTCTTAGGAAGTTATAACTAACTTATTAATTTCCAACAATATTGAATTAAAATATTACCTTAATATCTTAATTTAAATTTGAATCTTGAATTCAAAATCCTTAACAATATTGAATTAAAATATTACCCTAATATCTTTAATTCAAACTTGAATCTTGAAATCAAAATTAAATCTTGAAATCAAATTCAAATCTTGATTTAAATTAACAAAAAAATTTCATTAATTAAAATCAAGAGCTATGAGGCGCCACCCTCTCTCCCTTGTCATCTAATATTAAGGAATTTAATAAATCAATAATCTCCTAACTTTTAGGGAGCCTATTTAATTTATTATTCCCTAATATTTTAAACAAGAATTTAATTGTAAATAGATTAATCAAATTAACTATTTAACAATTAATATATTCAAATTTGTCTGACAAATTTAAATATCACAAATGTAGATTTAATTTAAGACTTCATGTCCTAAGATATTCAACTGTGTCTTAAATTGTGTCACTAAAGTGACTCACGAATTAACCCTAATCCGTGTCCCTTTATGGTATCATGATCCTGCTCATGTGTGACCCAGCAAGCCTCACGTGAAGTTGGCAGCAAGCCATCTCTATGACTCACAAGTCGAGAGCGGACTCTAGCAAGCCATCACGACTACCCAAAACACGTGAGTTATCGCTTTAACGCCAAAACGATTTAACCTTAGTACCACCTTGTCTTGATCCCGATTGTCACACGATATTTTGGTCATGGATAAGGCACGAAAATGTCATCCTTAATCCAAACCATAACTTTCTCGATTTCCTGAGTTAGTCCCATTCCCTGTGTGGCCACACATTCCTTGGACAGACTCATCGAGGGGCCTAGTTAAATATCTCGCATCTTCTATGAGGGACAAAATTCCATCTTGGTCAACCACATTCCTCAGCACGGTAATCAACCAAACCCGTACCTAGCCTGTATGGCTACCCTGCTATGGGCAACGTTGGACTAGGCCAAAGTTCGACAACTACAACGCCAGAATAGTCAAGACCTCAGGTCTATGGGCATCGTGATAGGTGTACAGGAGAGGCTAGCTCATGATTAAAACCCATGCAGGACTCTCCGGGTTGGTCCAGCAACTTGTAACCCCTTACTCATTGCACCATGACTCTCGTAAAGCATCTTGTGCTCGTAAAGCATCTTGTGCATGTATCTCTATACACCGAGGTCATGCTGGTCTTAGTTCATTTCAAGTTCCCACTTGAATGAGCGACCATGGACAGTTTAGTCTAATTATCACATAATTAATCAGGGATTGTTATCATAGTAAACAAGCTAATAATATGATAACGACTCAATTTATCATCTATAAATTAGTCAATCAATATGTCCACACATATAAAATGATTGTCCCTAGGGCACAATCTCCATCAAACTCCCACTTGCACTAGGTACAATCATTAATCAAATTGTTCCTACATTAGGAACATCCATTAATGTGTCTAATCTCCATCGACATTACATGGCGTTCATGTACAACCCATGCTAGAGGTTTCGTAAGAGGATCGACAACATTATCCTCGATTGCTGCCTTGCATATCTTGACATCACCTCTGACAACCATCTCAAGGTGATAACGTCTGAGTATATATTGTAGGGAATTCTAGGCGCCTAATGCAGCGGAAACAAATTTAAATTAAAAAATAAAACGCGCCAAGTCCTAAAATTCCCGAACGGATCCGCTAGTAGAATTTAAAACTTTTAGATACTGGTATACCTCACGAGTTTCAATCGGCTGGTTGTACAAGGCGTGCGCAAGGAGTCCACTCTCAGCGTTCTCCCTCTGCCAGTGATCCACACGAACAGTTTCTCGGGCACCAAGGTGCTAGCCTTCTGTTATTTTCACCAAAAGAACAAGGGACCAATCTACAGTGTTTTTGAACTCAAGAACTCCTTCTTGATTCAAAAAGGAAGGATGGCGCAAAGGAGAAGAATCCACAAGAACTCCTTCTTGTTTTCCTCTCTCTCACAAACCCTAATTTTTGGTGACTGCAAATCGAATTTCCTAACTCCTTAGGCAAAGTCGATTTTTCCTCTCTCAACACTTGCGAGCCAAAAATTCTCACTCAATGAGCTAGGGTTCTTAGAGGTGGCGATTTTCTCTGTCTCTACAAGGAGGATGAAAATTGCACAAATGAATTCTCTTTCTTCCCTAGGCGCCTAGCCCTAGGGTTTTAATAATTATTTTTAGAGCATGACTTCATGAATTGAATTTACAATTAAAATATTACCATAATATTTAATTTAAATTCAAATCGTAATCTTAGGGAATCAATTGGAAGATCAAATCTTCCCTTGGGCCCACAAGATGCCATGCGCCATATGCCCTAATTTATCCTTGAAATTTTATAAATCAAAAACCTTCCTAATTTTAGGAAGTCATGATTTCCCAAAGATCCTGAGTTGAGATTCAAATCTTTTGATATCTTCATCAAATCTTTTGAATTCAAACTCATGATTTAAATTAATAAAACAATTTTATTAATCTAAATACCACAATAAGAGGCGCCACCCTCAAACCAATATTGGGGAATTTTATAAATCAATAATCTCCTAACTTTTAGGAATCTTATCTGATTTATTTTCCCTAATATTTTAATTGTAAATAATTAATCACATTAATTATTTAACAATTATTATATTATTTAAGACAAGACTTAATGTCCCAGACATTCTGCTATGTCTTAAATTGTGTCACTGGAGTGACCCACGAATTAACCCTAATTCGTGTCCCTATAAGCGGTGTCCTGATCCTGCTCATGTGTGACCCAACAGGCCTCACGTGAAGTTGGTAGCAAGCCATCTCTATGACCTACAAGTCGTGAGCGGACTCTAGCAAGCCATCACGACTACCCAAAACAAGTGAGTTATCGTTTTTACCAAAACCGACTTAACCTTAGTACCACCTTGTCATAGACCCTATTGTCACACGATATCTTGGTCATGGATTAGGCACAAGAAAGTCATCCATAATCCAAACCTCAACTTTCTCGATTTCCTGAGTTAGTCCCATTTTCCAGCGTGGCCACGCATTTCCTTGGACAGACTCATCGAGGGCGCCAGTTAGATATCTCTCATTTAATGAGGGACAAAATCCCATCTTGGTCAATCCACATTCCTCAGCACGACAATCAACCAAACTCGTACCTAGCCCTTATGGCTACCCTGCTAAGGGCAATGTTAGACTAGGCCAAAGTCTGACAACTGCAACGCCGGAATAATGATGACCTCAGGTCTTAGGCGTCGTGACAGGCGTACAGGAGAGGCAAGCTGATGACTAAACCCATGCAGGACTCTCTATGCACTGAGGTCATGTTGGTCTTAGTTCATTTTCGCTCCCACGAAAACAATTGACCAGGGACAGTTTAGACTAATTATCACATAATTAATCAGGGACTGTTATCATAGTAAACATGCTAATAATATGATAACCATTAATTTATCTCCATAAATTAATCAATATGTTCAAAACATATTTATAAAATGATTGGCCCTAGGGCACAATTTCCAAGAGACTCCCACTTGCACTAGGTACAATCATTAATCAAACTGTTCCTACACTAGAAACATCCATTAATGTGTCTAATCTCCATTTGACATTACATGACGCTCATTAAGACCTGTGCTAGGGATTTCATAAGAGGATCGGCAACATTATCCTCGTCTGCTACTTTACATATCTTGATATCACCATCTCTAGGTGATCATGTCTGAGTGTATATATATATATGTATATATATATCACTGTCGGAACATCAGTGGGGATCCAATCCCATTTGGCGTCTTCCTGTCTCCACAGGGTGACCACCAATCACACCTCAGACATTAGTTTTACGGTCTGCGTCTCCACGCGACCAACCCTTTGTTGTAGAATCAGCAATCGTGCTCTGCTTGGAACCTTTCCAACTCACGATGCCACCGTTCAGGAGAAACACGTATCCATACTGCGATTTAAATTTATCTTGGTAGGTTTGGAAAATGGGCACCTGTGTAACCAATTACACATCAATTCCACCATAAACCAAGAATTCATCCTTAGTTCTTCCTAAGTACTCAAGGATGTTTTTGACAGCGGTCCAATGATCCTCACCAGGGTCTTGTTGGAACCGGTTTGTCACGCTCAGGGCAAACAACACATTGGGTTGAGTACATAGCATGATGGACCCTATTGCCGAAGCATAAGGGATGCCACTCATGGGCCCTCGCTCATCAAGTGTCTTGGGACACTGATTCTTGCTCAGGACTAAACCATGATTCATCGATATGAATCCCCTCTTGGAATCTCGCATACTGAACCCCTTCAGTACCTCATCCAAGTACGTACTCTGACTCAATCCAAGAAGCCTACGAGATCTATCTCTATAGATCTTGATACCTAGAATATATGCAGCTTCTCCTAAGTCCTTCATTGTAAAAGATTTTCACAACCACGATTCACAATCTCTAAGGTTGAAACATTATTTCCAATGAGCAATATGTCATTGACATACAGCACCAAGAACACAATTGTGCTCCCACTAACCTTCTTGTAAACACAAGGCTCGTCACCGTTTTGTAGGAAGCCAAACTCTTTGACTACTTCATCAAAACGACGATTCCAACTCCGTGATGCTTGCTCCAATCCATAAATGGATCTCTGAAGCTTGCATACCTTTCCTGGTTCCTCTGGACATACAAACCCCTCAAGTTGTGTCAAGTACACATCCTCGGGCAGCCTTCCATTAAGGAATGCTATTTTGATATCCATTTGCCATATCTCATAGTCATAATATACGGCTATTGCAAGGAGGATCCTAATGGACTAGGCCATTGCAACAGGCGAAAACGTTTCGTCATCCCATGACGTTGAGTAAACCCTTTTGCGACTAGCCTCGCCTTGAAGATATTGACGTTGCCATCCATGTCGGTTTTCTCCTCAAAACCCACTTGCACCCTACGGCTTTTACACCTTCAGGTGCATCAACTAAGGTCCATACCTTGTTGTCATCCATGGACTACATCTCAGTCTTCATGGCTTCAACCCATTTCTCAGAGTTGGGATCCACGATAGCTTCTTGACAGGTGGTCGGCTCACCACGCTCCTATGAGCAACACATCCTTGTTTTCAGTCACCAAAAATCCATATTTTTGTGGCTGAAAACGTGTTCTTCTCTAGTTTTCGTCTGTGCCTCTGAAGTGCTTTGTGAATCTTGAGCTCCTTCAAGATCTACCTTACTCCCACTGTTTCTTTTGGAAACAAGATCCTTCTCTAGAAAGAATCGACTTCTGACTACAAACACTTTGTTGTCAGATGGGCAGTAAACATAGTATCCCCTCGTTTCCTTGGGGTACCCTACAAGCACCTTTTGGGAGATAGTTTATCGTTTGCTTAACGTAAACTTCACATCCCCAAATTTTGAGATAAGACACTATGGGACTCTTCCCACTCCATATCTCATATGGTGTCTTCTCAACTGCCTTAGACGGAACACGGTTAAGTGTGAACACGACAGCTTCTAAAGCATATCCTCAAAAGGATCGCAGAAGATCGGTCTGACTCATCATAGATCGAACCATATCTAATAGAGTTCGATTCCTTCTCTCGGAAACACCATCCCACCATGGGGTTTCAGAAGGGCTAAGTCGTCAGAGCATCTCACAGCTTCTAAGATGATCAACAAATTCTTGACTCAAATGCTCGTCTTCTCGATCGGATCGAAGGACTTTTATTTTCTTGTCAAGTTAGTTCTCTACTTCACTTTGAAATCTCTATTCCAAAAGACTCCGACTTATGCTTTAATAGGTAGCCGTAGTCAAACCTATTGAAGCAGTTAGTAAGAGTAACTACCTTTAGCTTGGGTACTCATGGGTCCACATACATCACTATGTATGATCCCCAACAAGTCAGATGCCCTCTCACTGTGGCCAGTGAAGGGCGCCTTTGTCATTTTTCCAAGTAAACAAGATTCGCAAGCATCATATGATTCAAAATCAAATGAGCTTAGAAGTCCATCTCTATGGAGCTCCTCTAGGCGTTTCTCGTTTATATGGCTTAAACGACAATGCCAAAGGTATGTAGGATTAGATTCGCTAATCTTAATCCTTTTCCTATCAATGTTATAGATATTGTTATCGTGTTAACGTTCAAATTTCAAGATGCAATGATTACCTTGCAAATCACCATAAGCAAATAATCATCATCTTAATAAATCGAACACCATTCTTTTAAGTTGACACATGCAAAACCTTCCTTATCAAATAAGGAAGAGAAGCATTGTTTGAACTTTAAAGAAGGTACATAATAACAATAAGATAAGCCTAGAGGGCAAAACAAGCTCGCATGTTCCCACAGCAACAGCAACAACCCTTGCTCTATTGCCCACTCGTAGGTCCATCTCGCTTCTGTCCAGCTTTCTACTGTCTCTAAGACCCTTCACATCAAATGTGAAAACCACATGCTGTATCTAATACCCAAGCGGTTAAAGTAGACAAGTGAACGTCTATAACGAAGATACCAGAAGTAGAGATCTCATCTCTCCTTTTATTATATTGATCTTCCAATACAATTTGCAATTTCTTAAAAGGCAAATTGCATCCTTTGAAGGCCTTGCCTTCTTGGTAGGTAGTGGGTTAGGCTCAGCCGCTGGCTTGGTCCCACCAAACTCGACGTCTCCTTTCCTCTTTCCTTTGCCCTTCCCTTTCCCCTGGTTCTGGAACGTTTCCCTGAGATGTGTGACCATCTCAACAGCCAACAATATTCCCGTGTTCAACTCTTTGAACTATCGTGGCTAGCATCAGGCTAGCAACGTCCACAGAGTCATTGAAGTGCTTCACAAACAGTTCTTTGAACTCTTGGAGCGTCCTTGGCATGGTCTTCAGGGGAGGGATTTCTAGGACACAAAGTTTCCTTCGTTGGGTGAGAACAATTCTCAAATTACAAAACCAGTCAAGGAAGTCTGCAGCTTCCTTCGTTGGGTGAGAACAATTTTCAAATTACGATACCAGTTAAGGAATTTTTGTCCCAGACAATTTATCCTTCTCAAGGATAGATTGCAGTGATAATGTTGAACTATTGTTTGCCATTTATTCTACAACTATGATATGAAAAGTTTAATTTGCAGGAAAAATAAATATCCACCATTTTATAAAACCCAGTAAAATTTATTATTAGTGGCTAAGACCCATATTTCACCAAAGTTTACCGTCGCGTAGGCGATCATGCACCGTTTGGTTATTTAGGTAGGTAACTCTTTACCAATCACATCTCATTTGACTCTTAGATCCTTATGGGACTGTATCATCATATGATACTTATTATGGCATGTTTATCCCATCTAATGCCTTGAGGTCCAAAACCGTTTTGATAACCCCATTAAGTCACACGGTAAAACATGTGACTTGCTAGGTTCAAAACAACAAGGCCGAAGCCCAACCCCATATCATCAAGGCCCAACTGCAATACGTGTCGAGTAGGCGATCACCGTATTCAAAGAACCAAGATTTCAACGGGCGTCGCGTTGAAACTCCCATTCACCCGTGTCTCCCCAAGGTCAAGGCAGATACATGTCGCGTAGGCGATCACCGCTCCACGATCAACAAGATTTTGACAGGGCGTTTTAACGACGGCATTAAGACTTAAGATTTTCTAAAGGGGTTTGATTTTTAAAATTGTTCCGTTTTAAAGTTTAATTTTAAAACTCCTTTTAAAATTAAACGAGTCATGCCACATGTTTATTTCCCCATGTATCTCATACATATAAACTTGTGCCCGGATTTTGTATCGTATACAAAATCCCACGCTCGTATCGTATACGTGGTTGTAGCGCGATATATAAATAGCATGTTAAAATTTTGCACCCTAAACATACATCTAGCGCATCACATACAAACTAAATGTAAAACATACACCGTGTTTAGATATGGCCCATCTACCCTAGAATTCTCCCAAGCCAATGAGAGAACTTTTCTAAAAAGAAGAAATAAAATTACAAGAGAATAAACCCCAGTTACATTGAGGTATAAACTGAAAGTAAATTTACATAAGAGTAGAGGGAGACGACACGCAGGCCGTATTTACCGAAATAAACCTCCTAGAGCCATATCCAACACCACACAATTCAAATATGAACAATTCATACAATTATGTCAACCACGGCATACAACACATATATTAAAAACCATTTTTAAGATTGTGTTCAATTTAGGGTCTGTGCAATTTTAACATGCCTTTCTTGAAATTAGGCCTTTTATCAATAATTATAAAATTCAAGAATCTCATTCAAGAATTTAAATTATTGACCCAATTTTTTTTTTAAAATTCATAATTTTAATAAATTTTCAGCCACCTCTATAATATTATAATTAAAACACTTTTAATTATAATTATAAAGGATTTTCGATTTTGGCCTTAAAACTCAAGAAAATTTTTCCAATCGATCCTATCGATTCCATATGTATCATATACATATAATTTGCACCTTTTTCTGTAGATTGAATTTTTAAGAAAAACGTTCGGTGGATTTTTTGTAAAGCCAAAAAACGGTGATTGAAAGCGGTAAACACACATACCATACATCATATGTACACATAAACAGTGTTAAATCCTAGAACTAGCGTGGCTCTGATACCACTGTAGGGAATTCTAGGCGCCTAACGCAGCGGAAGCAAATATAAAATTAAAAATAAAACGCGCCAAGTCCTAAAATCCCCGAACGGATCCGCTAGTAGAATTTAAAACTTTTTGATACTGGTATACCTCATGAGTTTCAATCGGCTGGTTGTACAAGGCGTGCGCAAGGAGTCCACTCTCAGCGTTCTCCCTCTGCCGGTGATCCACACGAACAGTTTCTCGGGCACCAAGGTGCTAGCCTTCTGTTCTTTTCACCAAAAGAACAAGGGACCAATCTACAGTGTTTTTGAACTCAAGAACTCCTTCTTGATTCAAAAGGGAAGGATGGCGCAAAGAAGAAGAATCCACAAGAACTCCTTCTTGTTTTCCTCTCTCTCACAAACCCTAATTTTTGGTGACTGCAAATCGAATTTCCTAACTCCTTAGGCAAAGTCGATTTTTCCTCTCTCAACACTTGGGAGCCAAAAATTCTCACTCAATGAGCTAGGGTTCTTAGAGGTGGCGATTTTCTCTCTCTCTACAAGGAGGATGAAAATTGCACAAATGTATTCTCTCTCTTCCCTAGGCGCCTAGCCCTAGGGTTTTAATAATTATTTT
>QANZ01048259.1:0-15356 GCA_003254925.1 Chamaecrista fasciculata
TAAAAAAAGAGAAAGAATTGATAATATTAATTCTTGAGAATTTTGAAGAAGGTACTTTCTCAATGGGATTACATGAGAATTTTGTAGAAGGTATTTTTTCAATAGGGTTACAATAATTTTATATTAATCAATGGATTTAATGATCATTGCATGCACTTGAAACCAATTTGATTATATATGATTGTTGATCACTTTATTAATAATTTGTTTATAAAAAAAATGAAATTGATAAGTTGTATGAAGCAAATGCAATATTGTCGAATTTATTATTTATTATTTTTAATTATTTATCAATAAGAATAAAGTGAAAGGTAAATAATTTTGGTATCTCATAATATATTTGATGTCAACATATTACACTCAAAGAAGTGGATTATATGTATTTAACTTATATTATGATTGATCATGTAAAAAGACTTCTATTAATTAGTTATGCGTGACATATGAAATTACTTTTATGTTCTATGTTAACGATTTTATGTGTAACGGAGATCTATGAAATATATCATGTATGAGTTTAACTAGTATATTATAATTCAATATATTCAAAAAGCAATGAAGAATTAGCTCATACATCTTAAAGATGAAGCACAAGATGAAGATGAAGTGCAATTTTGAGGGGTAGTCATACTTGCAAATAATGTAGTCTTTTTTCTTCACTAAGTTTTTATCCTTCTGGGTTTTATTTAAGGTTTTAAAGAGGTTCTTTTTCCCTTCATTAGGTTTTTATCCCATTGGGTTTTTCTTAACAAAGTTTTTAATGAGACACATATTCATAATGTGTGGTCATGCAAGGGGAAGTATGGTAAATGTGAAATTTATATCACTAAAAAACACGCCATTTAGCGGCGATTTTTATAGGGTTTAGCGGCGATTAAAACATCGCTAAAGAATTTCCCGATGGTTTCTGGAACCGCCACTGACAAAGTTGTCGGGAAACATTTATTGGCGGTTTTGATTGGCCGTCAGTACAACCGCCGGGAAATCGCCGGCATAATCGCTGGTAAATACCTGTCCCATCCGACCAGTTGTTGACCGCCGGCAATCAAACTGCCGGTAAATGCAATTGTTTATCGTCGGTTTGTTTGTTATTTAGCGGCAGTTTAAACCGCCACTAATTGCAATAATTATTTTTTTGTATTTCTAAAGAAAATATATTTAAATTAAACTGATTTTTAAAATATTTGTTGGGAAATCAGGGCCCTAAGCGAGCAGCGGAAGCAAGAATAAAATTAAAATTAAAACTTTAAATGGCGCAAAGGACCAAAATGATTCGCTACGAATCCGCTAGCAGAATTTAAACCGGTGAAGGATAGAGTTATACCTCAAGGTTTCAATCAGTCCGGTTGAACGGTGCGTTTCTGAGAAGTCCACTTGAAGCGTCCTTCCTCCGCCAGTAATCCACATGAGCAGTTTGTTGGCACCATGGTGCTAGCCTTCTGTTCTTTTCTCCAAAAGAACAAGGGAACTCGATCTACGGCTCTCAAAAATTCAAGAACAGTTCTTGAACCTTAGGAGGATAGGTGGCGCAAAACAAGAACACCTTCTAGTTTCCTCTCTCAAAAACCCTAGCTATGGGACAACTTGATTTCTCTCACACTCTTGGAGAAGATGAAGTTTCTCTCTCTAGGTTTTTGAAGCTAGGCGACTTTCTCTCTTGTCTCACAAAGGAAGAAACCAAAATCACACTAATGAGAATTAGGGTTGGAAGTCGACTTGCCTAGCTTAATATATAGTTAGGGGAATTTTGATAATTATAATTAGGGAATCCCTAAATTATAGGATTATGAAATTATAAAATTATAAGATTACAATAATATTATAATTTTAGGACTTGAATTTCTAATTAAAATATTACCTTAATATTTCAATTCAAATTCAAATTGCAATCTTTGAGAATCAAATGGAAGATCAAATCTTCCCTTGGGTCCCACAAGTGCAATGCGCCAACCTCCCTTAATTACCTTTGGAATTTTATAAATCATAAACATTTCTAACTCTTAGGAAGTCATTATCTTCCAAAGATTTTGAATTAAAATATTACCTTAATATCTTTAATTCAAATATTTTGAATATTGAAATCTAGATCAAATCTTTGAATTCAAATTCATGACTTTAATTAATAAAACATTTCTATTAATTAAAACATCTTATATGAGGCGCCACCCTCAAGCCAATTTATCCTAATATTAGTGAATTTAATAAATCAATAATCTCCTAATTTTTAGGAATCTTATTTAATCTATTATTCCCTAATATTATAATTGTAAATAGATTAATCCCATTAACTATTTAACAATTAATATATTTAAACTTGTCCCACAAATTTAAATATCTCAACCGTAGATTCAATTTAAGACAAGACTTTATGTCCCAGACATTTACCTATGTCTTAAAATGTGTCACCGGAGTGACTCACGAATTAACCCTAATTCATGTCCCTTTTAAGCGGTGTCCAGATCCTGCTCATGTGTGACCCAGCAAGCCCCACGTGAAGTTGGCAGCAAGCCATCTCTATGACTCACAAGTCGAGAGCGGACTCTAGAAAGCCATCATGACTACCCAAAACACGTGAGTTATTGTTTTATCAAAAAGACCGATTTAACCTTAGTACCACCTTGTCATAGACCCTTTTTGTCGCACAATATCTTGGTCATGGATTAGGCATGGGAAAGTCATCCATAATCCAAACCCCAACTTTCTCGATTTCCTGAGTTAGTCCCATTTTCCTGAGTGGCCACTCTTTCCTTGGACAGACTCATCGAGGGTGCCAGTTAGATATCTCTCATATATATGCGGGACAAAATCCCATCTTGGTCAACCACATTCCTCAGCACTGCAATCAACCAAACCCGTACCTAGCCCTTATGGCTACCCTGCTACAGGCAACGTTAGACTAGGCCAAAGTCTGACAACTACAATGCCGGAATATTCAAGACCTCAGGTCTAGGGCATCGTGACAGGCGTACAGGAGAGACTAGCTAATGACTAAACCCATGCAGGACTCTCCGTGTCAGTCCAGCAACTTGTAACCCCTTACTCATTGCACCATGACTCTCGTAAAGAATCTAGTGCATGTATCTCCATACACCGAGGTCATGCTAGTCTTAGTTCATTCTCGCTCCCACGAGAATAATCGACCAGGGATGGATTTAGATTAATTATCTCATAATTAATCAAGGACGCTATCATAGTAAACATGCTAATAATATGATAACAACATAATTTATCTCCATAAATTAATCAATATGTTCAAAACATATACATAAAATGATTGGCCCTAGGGCACAATCTCCAATAGACTCCCACTTGCACTAGGGTACAATCATCAATCTAGCTGTTTCTACACTAGGTACACTGATCATGCACCCTTTAGTTATTTAGGTAGGTAACTCTTACCAATCACATCTCATGTGACTCTTAGATCCTTATGGGACTATATCATCTCATGATATGGCATGTTTATCCCATCTAATGCCTTGGGGTCCAAAACCGTTTTGATAACCCCATTAAGTCACTCGGTAAAACATGTGAATGGCTAAATTCAAAACAATGAGGCCCAAAAGCCAACCCCCATATCATCAAGGCCCAACTGCAACACGTGTCGCGGAGGCGATCACCGTATTCAAAGGTACCAAGATTTCAACAGGCATCGTGTTGAAAATCCCATTCACCCGTGCTTCCTCAAGGTCAAGGTAGATACGTGTCGCGGAGGCGATCACCGCTCTACGATGAACAAGATTTTGGCAGGGCGTTTTAGCGATGGCATTAATTACTTAAATTTACTAAAAGGGTATGAATTATTTTAAAATTAATTAAAATATGGTTCCGACTTTTTAATTTTAAAAAACCCTGATTTTAAAATTAAACGAGTCATGCGCCATGTTTGCTCCCTTATGTATCTCATACATACAAACATGTGCCTAGATTTTGTATCTCATACAAAATCCCACGCTCGTATCGTATACGTAGTAGCGCAATATATATATAAATAGCATGTTAAAATCGCAGCCTAAAACATACATCTAGCGCATCTCGTACAACTAAATGCATAAAAGAACACCGTGTTTAGATATGGCCCATCTACCCTAGAGTTCTCCCAAGCCAATGAGAGAACCTTTCTAAAAGGAAAAATAAAAATTACACGTGAATAAACCCCAGTTACATTGAGGTATAAACAGAAATTTAAATTTTACATCCAGAGTAGAGGGAGACGACACGCAGGCCGTATTTACCAAAAATAACCTCCTAGAGCCATATCCAACACCATACAATACAAATATGAACACTTCATATATTAATTGTCAAACACGGTAACAAAACACACAAATTAAAACTCTTTTAAAATTTTGTTTTAATTTAGGTCTGTGCAATTTTAACATGCCGTTTTCTTGAGATTAGGCCTGTTGTCAATAATTATAAATACCATGAATCTCATTCAAGAATTTATAAATATTGACCCCCAAAAATATTAAAATTCCAAATTTTAATAATTTTCAGCCACCTATATAATTATTATAATTAAAACACTTTTAATTATAATTATACAGGATTTTCGATTTTAGCCTAGATCATCAAGAAAATTTTTTCCTTCGATCCAATCGACTTATATGTACCTCATACATATAATTTGCACAATTTTTCTGTAGATTGATTTTAAGAAAACTGATCGGTGGATTTCTTTGTAAAACCAATTTGTTTGAAAGCGGTAAACACCAAACACAAAAATTCATACATCTCATGCACAAATATACAGTTTTAAATCCTGGAACTAGCGTGGCTCTGATACCACTGTTGGGAATCCTAGGCGCCTAAGGCAGCGGAAGCAAAAATAAAAATTAAAAATAACGCCTAGGTCCTATGATTCCCGAACGGATCCGCTAGTAGAATTTAAAACTTTTGGTTAGTGTTATACCTCAGAGTTTCAAAACGATGGTTGTACGGGACGAGTTCCACGGAGTCCACTCCCAGAGTTCTCCCTCTGCCAGTAATCCACACGAACAGTTTTCTTGATCACCGAGGTGCTAGCCTCCAAATTCTTTTCTCAAAAGAATTTCCGGGACCAATCTACAGACCTCTGAATTTCAAGAACTCCTTCTTTGAAATTCAGCAATGGAGGTGGCGCTAGAAGAATCCCCCAACAAGAACTCCTTCTTGCCTATTCCTAGAATATAGGCGGCTTCTCCTAGGTCCTTCATTGAGAAGGAGTTTCCCAACCAAGATTTTACAATCTCTAAAGTTGAGATATCATTCCCAATGAGTAGTATGTCGTCGACATACAGTACCAAGAACACAATCGTGCTCCCACTAACCTTCTTGTAAACACAAGGTTCGTCAGGGTTTTGTAGGAAGCCAAACTCTTTGACGACCTCATCAAAACAATGATTCCAACTCCTGGATGCTTGCTTCAATCCATAAACACTTTGTAGGAAGCCAAACTCTTTGACGACCTCATCAAATCAATGATTCCAACTCCTGGATGCCAAACTCTTGCACACCTTGTCTTGTGCCTCAGGACATTCAAACCCCTCGGGTTGTATCATATACACATCCTCGGGCAGCCTTCCGTTAAGGAATGCTGTTTTGATATCCATCTGCCATATCTCATAGTCGTAATATGCAGCTATGGCAAGGAGGATCCTAATGGATTTTGCCATTGCAACAGGCGAAAACGTTTCGTCATAGTCTATACCATGACGTTGCGTAAATGCCTTTGCAACTAGCCTCGCCTTGAAGACGGTGACGTTGCCGTCCATGTCGGTTTTCTCCTTCAAAACCCACTTGCACCACGCTCCGCGAGCAACACATCCTTGTTTTCAGTCACGAGAAATCCATAGTATTTCTCTGGCTGGAAACGTGTTCTATCAGACCTTCGTGGTCCTTCTGTTTTTGGAGGAGCTTCCACAACCTCTTGTGGAACTTCTCCAGTTTCCGTCTGCGCCTCTGGCGTGTCTTGTGGAGCTTGAACTTCTTCAAGCTCTATCTTACTCCCACTGTTTCTCTTGGACACAAGGTCCTTCTCTAAGAAGAATCCATTCCTGACCACAAACACTTTGTTGTCAGTGGGGCAGTCGACGTAATACCCTTTGGTCTCTTTAGGGTATCCCACAAATAGACACTTGAGGGATTTGGGAGACAGTTTATCGTTAGGCTGTTGCTTAACATAAACCTCACATCCCCAAACCTTGAGGTAAGACAAATCGGGACTCTTCCCTTTCCATATCTCATATGGTGTCTTCTCAACGGATTTAGACGGAACACGGTTAAGTGTGAACGCGGCAGCTTCTAAACCATACCCCCAGAAGGATGGCGGAAGATCGGTCTGACTCATCATAGATCGAACCATATCCAATAGGGTTCGATTCCTCCTCTCAGACACACCATTCCACTGTGGTGTTCCAGGGGGAGTCAGTTGTGAAACTATTCCACAACTACTAAGAGGATCAGTGAATTCTTGACTCAAATATTCGCCTCCTCGATCAGATCGAAGGATCTTTATTTTCTTGTCAAGCTGGTTCTCAACTTCATTTTGAAATCTTTTGAACATTTCAAAAGACTNCGTAATTGCACCATGACTCTCGTCCCAGCATCTAGTGCGTGCATCTCATGCACCGAGGTCATGCTGGTCTTAGTTCATTTTTGCTCCCACAAAAATAATCGACCAGGGACAATTTTAGATTAATTATCTCATAATTAATCATGGACGTTATCATAGTAAACATGCAAATAATATGACAACACATTAATTTATCTTCCATAAATTAATAATATGTTCACAACATATTTATCAAATAAAATGATTGGCCCTAGGGCACAATCTCCAACACTAATCCCCATCGACGATACATGCCGCTCATGTATGACCCGCGCAAGAGGCTTGGTAAGAGGATCGGCAACGTTATCCTCGCCTGCTACTTTGCATATCTTTACATCACCTTTGTCAATCATCTCTCTGACAAGGTGAAAATGCCTGAGTATGTGTTTGGTCCTTTGATGGGACCGCGGCTCCTTGGCTTGTGCAATAGCCCCGCTATTGTCACAATACAAGGTAATGGGATCAGAGATGGTCGGAACCACACCAAGCTCGGCAACAAACTTTCTAATCCACACAGCCTCCTTCGCTGCATCTGATGCTGCAATATACTCGGACTCGGTTGTAGAATCAGCAATCATGCTCTGCTTGGAACTCTTCCAACTCACGCTGCGATTTAAACTCATCTTGGTCAGTTTGGAAACTATCATCTGTGTAACCCCTTACACATAGCTCCTCATCAGTTCCACCGTACAACAAGAACTCATCCTTAGTTCTTCTCAAGTACTTAAGGATGTTTTCGACAGCGGTCCAATGATCCTCACCAGGGTCTTGTTGGAACCAGCTCGTCATGCTCAGGGCAAAAGACACATCGGGTCGAGTACACAGCATGGCAGACATGATGGATCCTATTGCCGAAGCATAAGGGATGCCACTCATGCGCCCTCGCTCAACAAGTGTCTTGGGACACTGTTTCTTGCTCAGGGTCAATCCATGATTCATTGGTATGAATCCCTTCTTGGAATCTTGCATACTGAACCTCTTCAGTATCTTATCGAAGTATGTACTCTGACTCAATCCAAGAAGCCTACGAGACATATCTCTATAGATCTTGATGCCTAGAATATAGGCAGCTTCTCCTAGTCCTTCATTGAGAACGATTTTCCCAACCAAAATTTCACAATCTCTAAGGTTGGAATATCATTTCCAATGAGCAATATGTCATCGACATATAGCACCAAGAACACAATTGTGCTCCCACTAACCTTCTTGTAAACACAAGGTTCATCGGGGTTTTGTAAGAAGCCAAACTCTTTGACTACTTCGTCAAAACGATGATTCCAACTTCGAGATGCTTGCTTCAATCCATAAATGGATCTCTGAAGCTTGCATACCTTGTCTGGTGCCTCTGGACATACAAAACCCTCGGGTTGTGTCATGTACACATCCTCGGGCAGCCTTCCATTAAGGAACACTGTTTTGACATCCATTTGCCATATCTCATAGTCATAATATGCGACTATGGCATGGAGGATCCTAATAGATTTGGCCATTGCAACAGGGAAGAACGTTTCATCATAGTCAATACCATGATGTTGAGTAAATCCCTTCGCAACTAGCCTCGCCTTGAAAACGTTGACATTGCCATCCATGTCTGTTTTCCCTTTGAAAACCCACTTGCACCCTACGGGTTTTTCCCCTTCGGGTGGAGCGACTAAGGTCCATACCTCGTTGTCGTACATAGATTGCATCTCAGCCTTCATCGCTTCAACCCATTTCTCAGAGTTGGGGTTCAAGATGGCCTCTTGATAGGTGGTAGGCTCACCACGCTCCATGAGCAACACATCCTTGTTTTCAGTCACCAGAAATCCATATCTCTCAGGCTGAAAACGTGTTCTATCAGACCTTCGTGGTTCTTGTGTCACTGGAGGAGCTTCCACAACATCTTGTGGCTCTTCTCCAGTTTCCGTCTGCGCCTCTGAAGTGTCTTGTGGAACTTGAACTTCTTCAAGCTCTATCTTATTCCCAGTGTTTCTTTTGAAAACAAGATCCCTTTCTAGAAAGAATCCACTCCTGACTACAAACACTTTGTTGTCAGTTGGGCAGTAGACATAATACCCCCTCGTTTCCTTGGGGTATCCCACAAATAAGCACTTGAGGGATTTGGGAGATAGTTTATCACCAGGCGGTTGCTTAACGTAAACTTCAAACCTTGAGATAAGACATAATGGGACTCTTCCCACTCCATATCTCATATGGTGTCTTCTCAACTACCTTAGACGGAACACGGTTAAGTGTGAACGCGTCAGTTTCTAGAGCATATCCCCAAAAGGATGGCGGAAGATCGGTTTGACTCATCATAGATCGAACCAAATCCAATAGAGTTCGATTCCTCCTCTCAGAAACACCATTCCATTGTGGAGTTCCAAGAGGAGTAAGTTGTGAGACTATTCCACAACTTCTAAGATGATCAATAAATTTTTGACTCAAATATTCACCTCCTCGATTAGATCGAAGGACTTTGATTTTCTTGTCAAGTTGGTTCTCTACTTCATTTTGAAATCTCTTGAACATTTCAAAAGACTCTGACTTGTGCTTCATCAGGTAGACATAGCCATACCTACTGAAGTCGTCAGTGAACGTAATGAAATAGGAATAACTACCTCTAGCTTTAGTATTCATGGGTCCACATACATCACTATGTATGATCCCCAATAAGTCTGATGCCCTCTCATTATGACCAGTGAAAGGCGCCTTTGTTATTTTTCCAAGCAAAGAAGATTCACAAACATCATATGATTCAAAATCAAATGAGCTTAAAAGTCCATCTTTATGGAGCTTCTCGAGGCGTTTCTCGTTTATATGGCCTAAACGACTATGCCAAAGGTATGTAGGATTAGGTTCGCTAACCTTAATCCTTTTCGTATCAATGTTATATATTTCGTTATTACGTTGTTGTTCTAATTTCAAGATATAGTGGTTATCATGCAAATCACCATAAGCAAATAACCATCATCTTCATAAATTAAACACCATTCTTTACAGTTAACACATGTAAAAACTTCCCTATCGAATAAGAAAGAGAAACATTGTTTGAACTTAAAGAAGGTACATAATAACAATAAGCCCAGAGGGCAAAACAAGCTCGCATGTTCCTATAGCAATAGCAGCAACCCTTGCTCCATTGCCTTCACGCAGGTCCACCTTGCTTCTGTCCAGCTTTCTACTGTCTCTAAGACCCTGCATGTCACGCCCCCCTCCGTGGGAGCACGTGACTGGCACGGACATGGGTCCATCCCACGCCGTAAGCCTACCCACTGTCAACCCATATAAAAAACACAATAACAACGTAACAATTCACTTTATACAATTATACTAAACAATACTTGGGCATACGTAATTCATCATTCACTTGCACATTTCCGTCAATCTATCAATTTAAAATATCATCTATCAATGCAAACACTGTCTCAAAATATCAAATAAAGATACAGTGCCAAATGAAACTATGGCATCAATGAGTCATACAAAATATCAATTAAATCCCTGAATACCCTCCTTACGTACTAGTGGAGCTGATAAACTAGAATTTAAACACTGTCTTATTCAATGAAATAAATACCCACACGAACAATGACGTGGGCTTCTGAATAACTCCCTTTCATAGCAAAAGTTGACACTTGACATTCACCTGTATCTGAAAAATGTTAAACGTGGGGTGAGTCGAAACTCAGTGAGCAGCTAACCCATCCCAGTTGTGGTGTAGGGCACCACCACGTAGGGAGAGGGATCATCAACCAAGCTAGCAATCGCCAACAATGAGAAATTTACAATAACATTCGTTCCACTAAAATAATTCAGCTTCTTCCAACAATTCCAACATGTATCCTAATGACAAGACAATAGCAACTCAACTTCTAGAAAACCAGTAAATTTTAAAACAATATAAAATACAAGATTAACCATGGATTTGAGAACACCTTTTGAAATCAGAAATTTTAGGGAAACATACTTTGAGATTTCATTTGCGAAGAAGATAAAGTTTTGTAGAGAAAGTGACAAAATTTTACTTTGCTAAAATAAAGTTTGGGGAGGGATAACAGATTATAAAATCTTTTAAAACTTCTTTCAAAGATCAAAATCTTAGGAAGATAAAGTGTTTAAATCACTCAAAACCTATAACTCATAAGGACTATTCAAATAATTTCTTTAAGACCAATAAGAGAACAAAGGTCTCATGAGAGATTTAAACATTAAGTAAAAACATCCTCACAGAAGAAATATAGATCTCTCTCAAGTCTTTTTTTTTGAGATACTCGAAATATAGCTTTGGTAAGTCATTTAAAATAAAAGTAGAAATGCTTTCTTGAAAATATCAATTAAAAGTGAATTCAATATTTTGTTCAAAAGAAACCCATATAAATCCAGATATGACTAGACGATGTCTACCACATTAATATCTACCTGTAAGGTAGTCAGCAACACCACAACAAGCGGATTAATGTCATTCGAACCATCATTAGTCATAAAACATTTAATATCCGTAATATCAATATTCAGCATAACACAATTACGATATTTCAATTCTGCCTCCAATCATGAGGGAACCGCACATAGCATCACCTCAAGTTCTCAACCCGTGGGGACCGCACACAGCTTTTCACCCATCGGGACCGCACACAACATTATCTTAGCCCGTGGAGACCGCACAAAGCTTCTCACCCATCGGGACCGCACATAGCATTACCTCAACCCGTGGGGACCGCACACAGCTTTTCACCCATCGGGACCGCACATAGCAATATCTCAACCCGTGGGGACCGCACACAGCTTTTCACCCATCGGGAGCACACACAGCATTATCTCATTCATTTCACAAGCAATCAACAGTAAGGCACACACCAAAGTAAAGATTCTCAATCAATATCACAATTAGGGTTATGAGAGAGCAAGCACACGCACAAACACAAACCCAATCACAATCACAAACACAAGCACAAGCACAAGCACCCGCACAAGCTCAAATTAGTCAACTCAGAACATACAACACTTCGAGTAAAAATTAACTATTATACCAACATAAATTTACATTTCAAATGATCAACTAAAACACACAATAAAAGTTACATATTTACATCAAGGTAGCTCGACCAAGAAGCTCATGCACTGGATATCAATCACATCATTTAACCGCTCATTATCACAAGAAAGAATCAACACTGTTACCGACCACAACAGATGTATCACAGTCAGTTTAATTTATTCAATCTTTTTTCTCAACTCATCACCGAGAGTAATTAATCGTATCATCTGTCTCATCCCTTCACATGAGAGCTTAAGCATACACATATGGTTCCCAATCAAATCATATAATCAATAACATCCCATTTCTAGCACAATTTCTAAAATAATTCAATCAATCCATTCACGCTCAAGGATAGCATATTTATAACACACCAACCCTCAAGGGACAAGGATAAGAAAGCCACTCACCTTAGTCAATAGGATGGACTCCATAGCCTTCATGCTTTCTTCCAACAACCAAAGCAAGCATCTAGGAACATAATTACAGTCAAAATACCAATCAACATCACCATTCACGAACTCGATCCAAAGACTCGAAAATCCAATTCTTCACAAAACTAGAAAAAGGTTCATATGCAACACCCTCTTCCTAACACCTATCTTTGACCCTTAACCACACTCACCTAAGATTATAGCCTCTTAACTAGAAGACTAAAAAGAAACTTGGGTGTCAACTTGCAACTTTTCTTAAAATCCAGAAAACGGACCAATCTGAATTTTTTCCCAAAATTTAGAAAAGGACTACTTTTGTAGTTTTCTTCAACACCAAAATTAAAATTCTTAGTTTCCTTCCATTACCGAAACAACCCTAAGCCCAAACCATCAACCACAAACTTAACAAGCATCAATAACAACATCATCTAGCACACCTTCTCACAACTCCACATTTTTAAGCAAACTATATGAATTCTAAAACTTGAATTCAAGAAAATTTCACAATATCTTGAAAACATAAACCACCATCAAAAATCATGAAACCCTAAGCAAACATAGGATGAAATGCAGCTTTGAATGAGGAGAGAAAGAATAAACCCTACCTAGAGACGATTTAGTCCTTCAAACTCCAAATTTCTGCATAACTACCAAAACTGACGTCATTTTCGATCTCAAATATCTCTCAATCCAACCGTTGGAATTTCGAACTGGAGCTAGGGTTAGCTTCGTCTCGTTCTAAGCTTCGATTCGAGGGGTAGAACGTCGAAAACGGATCGTTGGATGCAAAGATATCCGCCATTCTTTCTCACTTCCTCCACTTTCGTCACTCTGCTTTTTTTTTCTGCGAAATTTTCCTTCTCCTCGGCCAAACCCTCTATTTGTTCCTCTTATAATTGTATTTCAAAACACTTAGGGGAAAACTACATTTCTTCCCCCCAATCTTTCTAGTTATTATACTTTAAACTCAAAACATTTATTTCCTTTCCAAATTGATCATCTCAAGTTTCAAATCATTTCTAAACTTTTCTCACACACCTTCTTTATTCTATTTTAATCCCTTTCATAATATTGTAGACCACAAATCATTCTCTTTTATTTTCTAAATACTTCTAAATCTTTCAATTTAGTCCTTTATGAATTCCAACTCAACATTTACCCCATATTTCCACTCATCTTACCCTACTTTATTCCCTTCCCCCAACATCCTCTAAGAAATTACTCTCTTATAATTGTTTAAGATCACCCAAACTTCATTTTCTTTCTAATAAGTCCTTTTTCAAAAATCGGGGTGTTACACTGCACATCAAATGCGAGAACCACAAGCAGTATCTAATACCCAAGTGGTAGGAGTAGACAAGTGAACACCTATAACATAGATACCTGAAGTAGAGGCTTCGCTCTTCGTCTTCTTCAGATCTTCCAAATACAGCTTGCAATTTCTCTTCCAATGTCCAGGCTTCTGGTAGAAAAAGCAAACTGATTCCTTTGTGGGCTTTGCCTTCTTGGCAGGCGGTGGGTTGGGCTTGGCCGCTGGCTTGGTCCCACCAACCACGGCTTTTCCCTTCCTCTTTCCTTGGCCCTTCCCCTTTCCCTTATTCTGAACAAGCAAGACAGAGCTAGGCGCCTTCTTTATGGACACCTCAGCAGTCTTGAGCATCTCATGCAGCACAGAAACAAACTTCTCCATCCCATTCATATTGAAGTTCATGACGAATGGGTCATAACTCATTGGTAGCGAGTTCAGGATCACATCCGTCGCAAGCTCTTGGGTGATGGGAAATCCCAGCCTACCAAGGTGATCTATGTACCCCTTCATCTTTAAGACGTGGGCACTCACAGACGCACCTTCTGCCATTTTGCAAGAGTACAGAGCCTTCGTGGTCTCAAACCTCTCTTGCCTTGCCTGTACTTGGAACATTTCCCTGAGTTGCCTAAGCATCTCGTATGCCCCCATGTTCTCCAAGTTCTTTTGGATCTCGGGAACCATGGTAGCCAACATCAGGCAAGCAACGTCCACAGTGTCACTTTGATGCTTCTCATAAGCATCTCTCTGTGCTCTTGGAGCGTTGGCAGCAGGCTGTTCAGGAATGGGGTTTTCCAGGACATACAGCTTCCTCTCCTGGGTGAGAAAAATTCTCACATTTCGGAACCAGTCAAGGAAGTTAGTCCCAGTCAACTTATCCATCTCAAGGATAGATCGCAGTGATAGTGATGAACTATTGGTTGCCATTGATTCTACAAGTAAGATATGAAAAGTTTAATTAGCAGGCAAAATAAATATCCACCATTTTATAAAACCCAGTAAAATTATTATTAGTGGCTAAGATCCATATTTCACCAAAGTTTACCGTCGCGTAGGCGATCATGCACCCTTAGGTTATTTAGGTAGGTAACTCCTTACCAATCACATCTCATGTTTATCCCATCTAATGCCTTGAGGTCCAAATCTGATTTGATAACCCCATTAAGTCACACAATAAAACTTGTGAATGGCTAGGCTCAAAACAACGAGGCCGAAGCCCAACCCCCATATCATCAAGGCCCACTAAACACGTGTCACGTAGGCAATCACCGCATTTAATGAACCAAGATTTCAACGAGGCATTGCGTTGAATCTCCCATTCACCCGTGTCTCCTCGAGGTCATGGCAGATACGTGTCGCGTAGGCGATCACCGCTCCGTGATGAACAAGATTTCAACAAGGTGTTTTATCGATGACATTAAACCTTAAGATTTTTAAAAGAGTTTGATTTTTAAAAGGGTTCCGTTGAAATTTTAATTTTAAAACCAATTTTAAAATTAAATGAGTTGTGCCATGTGTTTATTTCCCATGTATCTCATGTTGGGAATTCCCCAGGGAAACACGCAGCGGAAGAAACGTAAAATAAAAAAAAACTTGCGCCCCCGAGGAAAACCCTCCTGAGATCCGCTAGCTGAAATTTAAAACCAGATACGAAAAGTGTTATACCTCAGGCTTTCAATCGGATTGGTGATACTGGTGAGTCTAGAAGTCCGTCTCCACGTCCTTCCTCTACCGGTGATCCACACGAACAGTTACCCGAACACGAGGTGCTAGCCTCCACGCCTCTTTCTCCAAAGAGACTCGAGATCCAATCTACAGATTATGAATTCAGGAACTCTTTCTCTGAACTCCAGGTGGATGGCGCCACAGAGCAACAATCAGCAACAAAACTCCTTTTGTTCTATTGTTCACCACAAAACCCTTAGAACCCACAACTTTCGATAACTCTTCTAACTCCTTAGAAGAAAATCGACTTCTCTCTCTAGGAAGGTGGGTGTCGAA
>QANZ01048272.1:0-13862 GCA_003254925.1 Chamaecrista fasciculata
TTAACTGAAAAGAATGGTGTTCAATTTATTAAGATGATGATTATATGCTTATGTGATTTGCAAGATAATCATTGCATCTTGAAATTTGAACGTTAACACGATAACAATATCTATAACAATGATACAAAAGGATTAAGATTGGAGAATCTAATCCTACATACCTTTGGCATTGTCGTTTAGGCCATATAAACCAGAAACGCCTAGAGGAGCTCCATGGAGATGGACTTCTAAGCTCACTTGATTTTGAATCATATGATGCTTGCGAATCTCGCTTACTTGGAAAATGACAAAGGCACTTTTCACTGGCCACAGTGAGAGGGCATCGAACTTATTGGGGATCATACATGGTGATGTATGTGGACCCATGAGTACACAAGCTAGAGGTGGTTACTCTTACTAGCTGCTTCAATAGGTTTGACTTGGGCTACCTATTAAAGCATAAGTCTGAGTCTTTTGAAATGGAGATTTCAAAGTGAAGTAGAGAACTAACTTGACAAGAAAATCAAAGTTTTTCGATACGATCGAGAAGACGAGTATTTGAGTCAAGAATTTGTTGATCATCTTAGAAGCTGTGAGATGGTCTCACGACTTACCCCTTCTGAAACCCCATGGGGATGGTGAGTTTTTGGTTTTCTTCCAAGAGTTGTGAAGAGAGAAAATCGCCATCTTGAAACAACAACCCTAGTTCTTCCAATTGAAGAAAATTTGGTTCTCAAGAGTTGAGAAGGGAAAAGTCGACTTTGCCTAAGAGTTAGGAAAATCGACTTGAGGTCACCAAGTTAGGGTTTGTGAGAGAAGAAAAGGCAAGAAGGAGTTCTTGTTTGGGGTTTCTTCTCATGCGCCACTTTTGGAGTTTGAATCAAGAAGGAGTTCTTGAGTTCAAATACACTGTAGATTGGTCCCTAGTTCTTTTGGAGAAAAGAACTGAAGGCTAGCACCTTGGTGCCCGAAGAAACTGTTCGTGTGGATTACTGGCAGAGGGAGAACGCTGGGAGTGGGCTCCTTGGACACGCCTTGTTCAACCAATCGATTGAAACTCGTGAGGTATACCACTATCTTAAAAGTTTTAAATTCTACTAGCGGATCCGTTCGGGAATTTTAGGACCTGACGTGTTTTATTTTAATTTTATTTTTGCTTCCGCTGCGTTAGGCGCCTACAATTCCCAACAGGCCAATCATCGATTTCTTGACAATATTGACAGGGCCCACCATTGCATTTGCAAGGGTTATCTATATCAGGTAATCGGGTAGAGAGGAGAGATTTGTCATAGTCATGAAGATTGAAGTCTTCCAATTTAGTTCCATCTTCCTCACTAAATTGCTTACCTGTTTCATCACGAGAAAAGGAAAGAGGGGTAACAGAATTAGTATGATCAATCAAAGTCGTGTTACCTTCATCTTTGAAACTTTCCTTGGCTAATTCTTCTTCTCCTTCTAGGTTTTCTTCAAGAGATTGCTCATCTTCTAATAATTTGTTGTATGGGTCAATCACCTCGCCATGAATGAACCATCGAATGAATCCTTGATAGGCCTCATCATCGTTACACTCAAAGTGAGTCACGAGGTCAGATAAGGGAGTAAAAGAGTCATCGCATGCAAGAATATTAGATGTGTGTGTTTTAGTCTCGTCTTGCATCGTATGATCTTCCTCATTACATTGCGGACCTACGTTATGATCAATAGACTTAGTGTTACCCTTATTGTTGCTATCTTCCTCACATGATGGCTCATCATCAATAACAATAATTTCATCCTCATCTTCGCTGTCCTCCTCAATTGATGGCTCATGAACCCCATTTTGTTGCTTACTCTGAACTTGTGCAGGTTCTAAAATGAAATCTTGAAGATGTTGCTCCTCTAATCTCTCAAGTTGGGAATGAGTTGACTCCACGACTTGCTTAGGAGGTAGCATGAGGTCGCGTGATGTCTCGCTCTCCTTGACTTGTTGATCATTTCGTTGATGGCTATCACTGTTTTGATATTGGTTACTTCCATAAGACTTGATCTTCTCTACTGTTTGTTTCACAAACTCCCCAAATTCGCGGAGCTCAGATTTCTGCTGATTAAGTAACTCGGTCACCTGTTGAAGTAGGGTGTCTCCTGTCGATTGATTAGACTCTTGGATTGATCCATAGCCTTCATATTGGTTTGGGTAACCATTGGTCATGGGAGAATAATAACTAGGAGAATAATTATTAGAAGAATTAGTATAATAAGAAGGAGGATCATAATTACAATTATAATTGTAATTAGAAGAATCGAAAGAATTATTATAATTATAAGAATGAGGAGAAAAATTATTATTATGATTATAATTATAATTATAATTATAAGAATCGGAAGAATTATATGAATTATAACTATAAGAATAAGGAGACAAATTATTATTATCATAATATCCATAAGGAGAAAAATTTTGTCTAGACATCTAAACAAATTATTTCTCAACCACCTAAAANTCAAGAATCAACTCAAAATAATCTTGAAAGAATCAAGATTTGAAATTTTGAAAATATTTTTATACTTATTATTTTTTTTCTCAAAAATCAAATGAAATCTTTTATCCTAAAGTTCTAGCCAAGAATCAAATTTAAAAGGTTATCAACTAAAAATTTAATCAATAATCAAATTAAAGAAAGAATCTTTCTAGAATCAAGATTTAGAAAAAGATATTCTTAATTTTTGAAATTTTTTTTATATATATGAATAAAAACGAAAAATATAATAATAATACTTAAAAATCTTAATCCCAAAAGATCCAATCAAAAATCAAATTGAAAAGATATTTTATCAATTCAAATTTCAAATTGAAAGTGAATCTTGCTAGAATCAAGGTTTAAAATTTAAAAGATATTAAAATTTTTGAAAATTGTTATTTATATAATTAATAAAAACAAAAATTAAAGAAAATTAATAAAAAAAAAAACAAGATGCAAATGTAACCCTAATATGATCCTAGATCTAATGCAGTTTTTAATATGCAACTATATGAATGCAAAACCTAAATTTAAAGAACTTACACAATAAACCGTTATACTCACAAGAGAGTTCCCCGGCAACGACGCCAAATTTGACCGGGCACTCGTCGTTAGTGCCCGTAAAATTAATACTCAAGTTATACCCGAATATTATAATATAGTGAAAACCCATGGTCGGATCTCTAAGGAACTTCTTGAATGAGAATAACAATTGATTGTGTAAATAATTATGAATTCAGGTCCAATGTTTTGTGGGTTAACAATATTATTATGATAAGAACAAGAACATAAAGAACATAAAGAAAACAAGGAAAAGATAAAAGAATATGAAATCCCTAGAGAATAATCACGAAGTCTACCATCATAGCCCAATAACGATAATCAAGAAGTTATTATTATAATTATATCAAGCAAAACCACATCCAATATTATATCTCGTATACACGAAACATGGATCAATCATGATAATCATTAGGGGTGTCAAAATGGGCCCAAGCCCGCGGGCCCGGCCCGGCCCACCCGCTAAATGGGCGGTCTTGGGCTTTAAAATATAAGCCCGTTTAAATCCGGGCTTAAATGGGCGGGCCCGTTTAGCCCGCGGGCTAAACGGGTACGGGGCGGGCAATCAACAAAAAAAAAAGCTGCACTAGATAGTAAAAAAAAAACAGTTTTGTCAAAAAAAAAAAATACATATTTGGCCCAATTATTGTTTTTGGCCTGTTAGCAACAAAAAAAATTTAGCCCAAAACAAATACAATTTTACCAAAAAAAACCGCGAGCCGGCCCGTTTAGCCCGCGGGCTTTGACGGGCGGCCCGAGAACATCATTTCTGTGGCCCGTTTTTAAACGGGTCGGCCCGCCCCAGCCCGCCAAGAGGAGGGCCCATTGCGGGCCTGGGCGGGCTTGGGCGGGCCGGGCCCGTTTGACACCCCTAATAATCATAAACGACTTAAGCCAAGTAAACGATTTATAATTAAACATAACAATCTTTAAGCAATGGCGATAATAGCAACAATAGATAGATCACTCTGTCATACGACCACAATTCAACTGAATGTGCAAGAGCAAACTTTATTAATGGTGAAACAAACACACTAATATTGTTTATGGAAGAATTAAAACAATCTAATGACTATTATCTAAAACTAAACATAACAATAATAATAAACACTCCCTGGACATCGACGACCGTTGAGCTCAGGCTCCATTTGGATTCTCCTTTAGGATGAAGAACGTTTAGGCTCTCATCATAGAGACCTAATGACAACTACTCTATTCTGCCACCAATTGAGGTGCTGGGGCGATTCTGAACTGTTTGAGATGTGGAATGTCGAGCTCTATTTATAGGCGTGGAAATATGCTTGATCCTCAAGTCAAGGAGCAATTTTGGACTTGGGTCGTCAGCTGCGCCGCCGGCCCAACATGGAGGCGCAACGCAAAACCCGCGATTTTTCGATTATTATCTCGGTATCTTGAATCCTAGCCGTCCAAATTATATGTTTAAACTTTGGAATATCCTGAGCCGCGAGATTTCCAATTTGAGCCGCTGGCTGAAATTGACGGAGCAGCGCAAAATCCGCGCTGCAGATATTTGCTGACGTCATACTCTTCTTAGAGTCCCTCGCCGTTGGAAGTCTTGATTTGGGCCGGCGGCCCAACACAATGGCGCAAAATTTTTTTTGCTTTTTGTGATCGTCTCGCTAATTCTAAATGTTTCCCTTTGGTTAGACCCTGTTTGGATATATGAAATACTGGAAAACCCATTAAATAGCACTTATTTATAAAATACAATAAATAAACACTAAATAACCTATTTTTATCCATTTTATTATGCCATACCTTAGTGCAGTCATTTAACATATTAATTGGTCTAATTACAATATATTAGCATTATAAACACGTAAAAAGAAGACCAAATAACATATCAATATTTGGGCTGATCAGTCATCACTTTCTCCTAGAATGACTGAGGCTCTAATTTGTACACAAAAATGGTTGAGGCCTACTGTATTTGAATTTGAGGTTCCCGAGCTTGAAGAGTTAAAGCAATGTGAGCAAATTGAGACAGGTATATCATTTATTATATGAAATTTATTCCCTTATTTTATTAAAAGTGCCAACATTATATTATATATATTTTAGTTATTGACATAATTTCTTAATCACTTTTTAGAATTTGGTGATGCTAGACAAGGAACTAAGAATCAACAGCCTATGGCTGTTGATTAGATTTATGGATGTTTGTGGTATGTCTTTTTTTCCTCTTTTGTGAATCATAATTTTTTCAATTTGATGTGGAAACTTTAAACATTCTTTTGTTTCTTTCTTACTATAGGTTTTTGAAGTTGACAATGGCAATATGATTTTTTTTGGTGCCATTGTCATATTTTGGAGTTCCATTTTATGGCTAAGGATTTAGTCATTTAGGTAATTGGGATTGCAAATGAAGGTGCCTACTTTTGGTATTTGGTACCTAAACTTTATCATATTTTGGGTTGTTGGTTGTTGTTTTAAAATCTCTTGGTTGTTGTCTTGCTGATATTAACTTATGTGGGCTGTTTTCTGCATCATTCAAATTCAGGTACAACCTAATGAAACTATTTTGTGGTTTTAATTTAACATGCTTTGCCTATTAACTTATGTGGGTTGTTTTCTGCATCATTCAAAATCATTTCTGGTCATTTCTTGACAGTGTTTTCTCTTTGTAATCCTTCCCTCCTATGAAACTTTCATTCATTATTAAATCAGATTTTGGAGGATATGGGTTTTATTATGTCTGGAACTGAGAGTAGCTTGACTGAGAAACTTCTTCCAGGTATTTTTCTTTACTGGTTCAGTTCTTCCTTTTCATAACTAAGGCTGATTATCTAATATGCAATTTTAGACATGCCAATTTGTTGTTTCTTCCTTCCTAGTCATTTTAACTATCCTATATGCTGTAAACATTCATAACTTTAATTGTCCAATATCATACTTTTATAAACTAAAATTTCTATGCAACTCACTGTTGTGTGATCATTCCAGGGAGTTGTAGCATATGGCGTTGTCATATCATATCTCTTCAAACATGGTGCATTTAAAAAGGTGGTCCAGTGTTTGTAGTTGTTTTCCAGCCCATGAAAACGTTTGTAGTTGTTGTCATGGGGTTGCATATACTTGCTTGGACATTGTTTATCATGGGATGGTTGGATGGTTTTCCAGGTATCTTTCTCATAATTTTCATAACTAAAGCTGATTATTTGATATGAAATTTCAGACATGCCAATTTGTTGTATGTTTACTCTAAAATACATATGACTTTACTTGATTGATTTTGCAATATTGCAGTCTGAGGGTGTCAAATGAGCTTGGAAGAGGGAGTTCAAGTGCTGCAAAATTCTCCATTGTCATAACAACGTAACTCATTTCATTTGGCATTGGACTTAATCTAATAATTAGAAGTTCCAATACTCAAATACTTGAGTTTCTAATAGACCATTTGGGACAAGCAGGTAAATTGACTCTATTATTGAATCTGAGTTTTACTTTTGGTTTATCTGACTTCACATCTAAAGAAACAAATTATTAAAATTTCCATTTTTATATTTCAGGTAGTGATAGTTCAGAATAGAGTTAAAAAGTGGGTTGTAATGGATCAAGAAAAATTAAACAGCAGATCCAGCGACCAGCATCTAGTTTTAAATTTAAACTATTGGTCTGTATATGTATCATTATAATTTGATATTATTGAATCTGTTTGATATTATTGAATCTGTTAAAAGCAAATCCAGCGACCAGCATCTAGTTTTATATTTGATATTTAAAAACTGTTAAAACTTAACAGATCATTATGCAATCAATGCCCAAATGATTTAGGATTCAAATTGGAATTTTCCCCAATCCTATCCCTTTCATCTCTTTCTCTCTTCAGATCCTCCCAAACCCACTGCTCGTCGTTCTCACTTCGCTACCGGCGCCACCACTATGAGATTTTTCGTTGCTCTAATTTCTTGGGGATCCATTCAGTCTCTCTCGTCTCTCTCTCCCCGTCACCCACAAACACAAAGGCAAACTGGAAACTGACCAAATCAACCCCATTACATCAACGACCACATTGCACAGTTTGGTTACTCAGAAAATAAATACATATATACTATGGAATTCGGATTTTGATTAGCAATCTAATAACATCTGTTTTTGCTTTCCGATTTCGCTTTCATGAAAGAAGTGATTTTGATTAACAATTTAATAACTTTTGTTTTTTCTCAAATGCGACAAAATCGCCGGAGAACTTCCGAAGTACTCCGTCGGTGTTGGTGGCGAGGCTAATTGGCTTGGAGGAAGGTCCGACGGCGAGAACGAAATCAGTGTCGGAGAAGAGAAAGAGAGAGACGAGAAATAGAGAGGGAGACGAGAGAGACGAGAGAGAGAGAGACGAGAGAGAGAGAGAGAGTAAGGGTGAGGGATAGACGAGAGAGATGATGAATGATTGAATGCTATTGAATTTTAATTTCAGGTCCAGAGTGGTTTTTTAATTCTCTCTCATCTTGTGCAAATTGGTGGACCGTTTTTTCAGTGGTCCACCAAATGTCGGGGCCAAATGCTACACTTTAGTCCTTTCGGTCCACCATTTCCTAGGCAAAAATGAATTTGGTGGACCAAACAAAATAATCGCCTCCAAAGTTGCACATGATTATAATCATATTTTCACGCTTTCCAAGGCAAACAGTGACATAATTTGATTTTTCTATAAGCAACAATCACATCCAAACACAATTTGATTATAATCAAATCACATCTTACTTTTTCCTACTTTTTCTTCCATTTCTACCCCTATACAATTTATCAATTTCCTTACCCTTCTATCTACCAACCACAATCATTACATACCCATTTCAATAATTTCAGACCAAATAATCAACTTTCATCCAAACACCAATACACAAATAATCAACTTTGATTATAATCATATTCTGATTATAATCAGAGGAGATTTTATTATAAGCGCAAACGAACTGACCCTAAGAGAGTGAGTGAGGGACTAATCATTTGAATATTTAGTAATTTAAAATTTTTTTTCTAGTTTCTTTTCAATAAAAAGGCTTGATGTAAAAAAAGTTCAACCCGCCTAAACCCACCCGAACCCGCCCGCAACCCAAAACCATCGGGTTGTATGGGTTGACGGGCGAGTTCGGGTGACAAAAAACTAACCCGCTCACTCGCCCGCTGAACACCCCTAGTGGTCGAACACCCGTCGTAAGGTGTCAAGCGAGCCAAATTTAATTATACTCGAGCCTCGCAAGTATAACTATATTTATTAGAATATAGTATAGATGCTAACCCAAGGTCGAATCTCTCGCGGAACTCAATGTGATGAGACTAAGAGAATTATGAGGAAGGTTGTAGTTTATGATTTTGGTTATAAAAGTTGTCACGAATTAATATGAATAATAAAAACAATACTTGAGAGAAAACCCTAGAGATGGACTATCATAGTTCATTCAAAATAGATAACAAATAATTAATGTGCATTCACTTAACCAAGTTAAACGATGTATTTAGACTAAAACACAATCAATCAAACAATGGTGGGAAACATAAGATTGGGATCGATCACTCAACCAATAATGGATTATGAGCACTTTGTCAAAGCTCTTCAAGGCAATCTATATTATTGTAGTATCGAAACAATGAACAAATATATATATTTCATAATAATCCTAATTATATTTCTAAGATAGATATAACACTCTTTAGTAAACCAACCATGCAAATAACATGTTCAAAAGAGCAACCTTTATTAATCATGAAAGAGATAGACTCCAGGAATATCAAGTTTCATTCCCTAATAAAGTACTGATCTATAAATCTAATGTATAAACAACTTCGACAATTACCTATGAAGGAGTTGATCATACCTCATAAATGCAACATTAACATCTGGACTCTACAATGAAACATAGTGAACTCAAGTCACATCCTTGAGGTATTCCTCAAGTATCTACCTATTTAGTTACTCATGCTCTAGGTAGAAAACTATTCTAAACTAAACTATTTCTAAACTGTGAACTGACGACTTTGAGCGTGGAATGAAGAGCTCTATTTATAGGCATGAGTAGTGTGCTTGGTCCGTAAGTCAAGGAAAAGATTTGCGCTTGGGTCGTTGCTTGCGCCGGCGGCCCAACACGGAAGCACAATGAAATATCCGCGTTATTTCGATTATACCTTCGTATCTTGAATCCTAGTCGTCCAAAACATATATTTAAGCCACGAAGTTGCGTGTGTCGCCAGACCTCTCACTTGGGCCGTTGGCGCAAGTGACGGCTCAACCTAATTTTGCGCTGAAGCTTACTTGCTGACGTCATATACTCTCAGAGACGTGCGCCGCGGGAATTACCTCCTTTGCGTCCGCGGCTCATCCAACAGCACAAGAACATCTTGTGCTTAACGTGATCTTCTAGATATTTCCCTCTTGGTTTGGCCCTGTTTGGATATCTGAAACACTAAATAAACCATTAAGTAGCACCTATTTATAAAGTACAGTAAATAAATGCTAATTAACCTATTTTATCCACTTTATTACGCCACACCTTGGTGCAACCCTTAGCATATTAATTGGTCTAATTATAATATATTATTAGTTTAAACATATCAAAAGAAGGTCAAATAACTTGTTCATATTTAGGCTGATCATGAAGTAAGGTGTATAAATACTCATGGTGTATTATAATATGTTATGTAATGTAATCATATTCTCATTATGTTATGAACAATGAAATGATCTTCTACTTCTTAACCAAAAGAATTAATATATAACAACTTTTAATTTAAAAATATATATATACATATATATATTAAATAAAAATGTAAATATTTTTAAATTTGTAAATGTCTTCTTCTCGATATTAGATAACAACTTTTAATTTATATGTATATATATGTACAAGTAATAGAATATAAATTATCGAATGAGAATATAATAGGTCAAAATGCAGAGACACCCTCTGAGTTTTTAATTTGTGCAAATAACACCCCATGAGTTTTCAATTATGTGCAAATAACACCCTTATGTTAAATTCAGGCCAAATCAGTGAGGGTATAATTGTAATTTCATAAAAAATCTAGGCCAAAGTCCTATTTTGGTCCCTCAAGTTTTCTCAAAGTTTTGTTTTTGTCCCTCAAGTTTTTAAAAAGTTTCACTGTTAGTCTCTCTCTAATTTCCATCCAATTTTTATGTTAAATAAAAGAAAAAATTAGTTGACATTACCCAAAAAGTTTTATTTTTTTGAATTAAGGTCCTTTCTTTATATAATAGGACCAAAGTGTAAGAAAAAATTAATAAACTAATATTTGAAACAATTTTGCCCAAAAAATAAAGAACCCTCCTCCTTCTTCCATCGGCACGTTCTTCTTCTTCCTTCACTTCACCGCTGCCGATCCTCAAATCCCAACACCTTCCGGCGACGACGAATCTAAGAATCTGAGAAGGCATTTCGTTGAAGATTGTTGAATCTGAGAATCTCCTGTTGCTGTTGGCCGTCGTTGGCCGGAATGCCCATCATACCGGAGGGGAAAACAGTGGAATTCAACGGAATGTGCGGCGGCGGGAGAGGGAAAGGAACCACCGCGCCGCCGCCGGGAGGTCCGATATAGGTAGCGAACTCTTTCTTGGCATTGAGGAGTTGAGCTTGGATCTGCTTAAGGCACTTACACACGGGAGTGGATCCTCAGCTGTAGTATTTAGGTACTGTCTCTGCTGTCCTAAAATCTCATCCATTCATGAAATCTGACGGCCTACATTTTGCCACGTGGCAAAAATTTTATTTTCAGAATTTCACTCCATCCTTTATACCTCAAATCCTCATTTTCACGACTCAACAACATTCGTCTATTATCATTGCCTTTTTCCCCCCATCGCTGTCGCTGCCCTCACCTTCGCCGACGTCCATCATCATCGCTACCGTCCATGGCCGTCGTCGTCGCCGCTGTTCAATCTTCGTCTTTGTCGCTTGTTCAAGAGATTTGGGATCTTGCCACTCAAATAGGTTAGAGTTCCATCCTTAATTTATTTTGCAGTTTCTTATGTGATAATTGAAATTAGCTATTTCAGTTATGTGATGATAGCTAATGATAAAGCCAATAATTTTACATTCTATGTGATAGTCATGGACTTCAGTTATAATTAAAGAAGTTAACTAGGCTAAACTGAACTAAAACGCTCTAATTTGTGCTAGGAAGGATCAATGATGTGCCATATTGTAATCACAAAGCGATACTATATATACAGAGTAGTGTATTATCGGCAGGAGAGAATTGATAAGAACAATACACTCCAATTTTAATGTAGTCTATTGAGAAGGTCAAATCTGAGAAATATTGTTGTGTTTGTTCTATTCAAATGCAGGGGCTGAGAGAAAAAGCTAATGGTCTGTACTTGTATTACTTTTTTTCCAGAAACACTAATAGCATAGCAGAGAAACTTGTTTTAAAAAGCTGTCTCTTTTACTAGTTTCTGTCTTTATGAATATATAATTGTAGTCAATCCCATATATATAGATTCTTTTTCTTTTAGGTTAGAATATATATATATATATTTTTGTTTGGTCATTTCTATATATAGCTTTTAATTTTATGAGATCGATACTTGCACTGCTGCACTTATCTTTTTTTTTTTTTTTACCATGGACCTACTTTTGAGAATTGATAATTGAATTCATTAATATTATTTTGAAGAAGGGAATGAATAAGACATATTAGGGGTAAAGATAAGTGGAAAGAAAGCATAATGTGCAGTATGTGCAGTGCATTTCATAAATTTTGTGTTCCCTTTTAGCACTCCTTGTCCAAGCATAAATTTTTACTTTCTGTGTTGTTTTAATATCAATTGGATGTTGTTGATTAAGTGATGTTTTAGATTGATTAAGCATTTTATAATGTTTTTTTAGATTGAATTAACATTTTTTGCATGTTTCTTCTAGTAAATCATATATCCCAAAAGTAATTTTATGAGATTGAATTAGATTGTACACTAATGTCAAGTGATCTAGCTAGGTGGAGCAATTGGAATATAACAAATAGTAATAATTACACTAACTCTTCTCCTAGTTAACAAATAGTAATATTTATGTCAAGGTTTCTTGCTCACCCAACATCATTGTTCATTATTGTAACCCTTCTCCTACCTCTTTATTTCAGGATCATTCTGTTCATTGGGTGCTGGACTTCTACAAATGGCCAACTCAAAACAAAGTGGGAATTGGTATCTTTCAACGTGTTCATGGCGAAAACAGGTTTTGCTATGGAGAGTCTCACTACCTAACCAATGGTTTGGATCTTGGGATTCTTCTCACCATTAGGGGCTTCCTGCAGAGGATGCCCGGGGAGAACAACCATCAGCACTTGTAAACTCTCTAACTTTTAATGTTGTCTTTTCCTTACTAAAAAATAATGTTACAAATAGTAATATCCAGAAGGGGCAGCAGAATTCTGGCTCCCCTTTTGTTCTTAAATTAATAATTACACTCACTCTTCTCCCAGTTGATGTGTACTTTCATTTTTTTTGTCAGTTCTGTATGCTGCTATTTTCTAGTGTTCAGTTTTTTTTCTGCTGTTGTTTTGTTGCTGTAATTTTATTTTTCTGGTGTTCTATTGTTTTTCTGCTGGTTTTGTTGTTGCTGTATTTTTTTGGTATTTTCTGCTAGTGCTTCTTTGTTGCTGTGCTGTGGTGGTTTTGCTGGTTTAATGGAGTTTGTTTATGGAAAAAAAAAAAAGAAAAAACTTGTATATATATTTTGTCATTGTATGGCTTGATGACCAGTTTGGCATGCTTATAAGTTGGTTTCAACTACTTAAAGTTGGTTTCACTGTATGTCTAATTTGACATGACTGTACTATGGGATTTATACTCTTTCTTTGTTGTTTTTGATGGAGATTGTGCCCTAGGGCCAATCATCCTATAGATATGTTTGGAACATATCAATTAATTTATAGAGATAAATTAATGGTTATCATATTATTAGCATGTTTACTATGATAACAGTCCGTGATTAATTATGAGATAATTAATCTAAATTGTCCCTGGTCGCTCATTCAAGTGGGAACTCAAACTGAATTAAGACTAGCCTGACCTCGGTGCATAGAGATGCATGCACTAGATGCTGGGACGAGAGTCATGGTGCAATTATGTAAGGAGTTACAAATTGCTGGGCCGACCCAGAGAGTTCTGCATGGGTTTCAGTCTTTAGCTGGTCTCTCCTGTACATCTGTCACGATGCCCTTAGACCTGAGGTCTTGACTATTCCGGCGTCGCAGTTGTCAAACTTTGGCTTAGTCTAACGTTACTCGTAACAGGGTAGCCATAAGGGCTGAGTACGGGTTTGGTTGATTGCCGTGCTGTGGAATGTGGTTGACCTAGATGGAATTTTGTCCCTCATAGAGATGGGAGATATTTAACTGGGCCCCTCGATGAGTTTGTCCAAGGAATTTGTGGCCACACTGGTAATTGGGACTTACTCAGGGAATCGAGAAAGTTGAGGTTTGGATTTTGGATGACTTTCCCATGCCTAATCCATGACCAAAATATCGTAGGACAAAAAGGGATCTAGACAAGGTGGTACTAAGGTTAAGTCGTTATGGGGTTAGACGATAACTCACGTGTTTTGGGTAGTCGTGATGGCTTGCTAGAGTCCGCTCTCGACTTGTAAGTCATGGAGATGACTTACTGCCAACTTCACGTGGGGCCTGCTGGGTCACTCACGAGCAGGAACCAGATGCCAAGCTAGGACACGAATTAGGACTAATTCGTGGGTCACATTTGTGACACCATTTAAGACATAATTGATTGTGTTGGGACATGAAGTCTTGTCTTAAATAAATATCTACAGATATATGATATTTGGATTTGTG
>QANZ01048282.1:0-14000 GCA_003254925.1 Chamaecrista fasciculata
ATCAGAATATCATGATTTTATATTTATAAAATTGCTATAATTTTGGTAAATATAAGCTAAGAAAGTCGCCTAGCTCATGGTCATGTCATGCACATTGTGAAAAACCCTAGCTCACTAAGAGAAGTCGAAATTCATCCTTGGAGAGAGAGAATTTTCGCCACCCACCTTCCTAGAGAGATAAGTCGATTTTCCTCTAAGTGTTAGAGAGAGAAATCGAAAGTTGTGGGTTCTAGGGTTCTTGAGTGAAGAAGAACAAAAGGAGTTTTGTTGTTGTCTTCCACTCAGTATTGCGCCACCTAGCCTGGAGTTCAGAGAAGGAGTTTTTGAATCCATTAACTGTAGATTCAATCTCGAGTCTCTTTGGAGAAACAGGCGTGGAGGCTAGCACCTCCTGTTCGGGAAACTGTTCGTGTGGATCACCGGTGGAGGAAGGACGTGCAAACGGACTTCTAGACTCACAAAGTTCAACCATCCGATTGAAAGCTTGAGGTATAACACTTTTCATATCTGGTTTTAAATTCAACTAGCGGATCTCAGGGTTGGATTTTCCTGGGGAGCGCAAGTTTTTTTTATTTACTGTTTGCTTCCGCTGCGTGTTTTCCCCGGGGATTTCCCAACAAATGTATCCACCATTTTATAAAACCCAGTAAAATTATTATTAGTGGCTAAGACCCATATTTCACCAAAGTTTACCGTCGCAGAGGGCGATCATGCACCCTTTGGTTATTTAGGTAGGTAACTCTTTACCAATCACATCTTATGTGACTCTTAGATCTTTATGGGACTGTATCATCATATGATACTTATTATGGCATGTTTATCCCATCTAACGCCTTGAGGTCCAAATCCGATTTGATAACCCCATTAAGTCACACAATAAAACTCATGAATGGCTAGGCTCAAAACAACGAGGCCGAAGCACAACCCTATATCAAGGCCCACTAAACACGTGTCGTGGAGGGCGATCACCGCAACTAGCAAACCAAGACTTCAACAAGGCGTTGCGTTGAATCTCCCATTCACCCATGTCTCATCAAGGTAAAAGTAGATACGTGTCGCGGAGGGCGATCACCGCTCTACGATGAACAAGATTCTGACAGGGTTGTTTTATTGATGGCATTAAAACTTAAGATTTTTAAAAGGGTTCAATTTTAAGGTTCCATTTTTGGTTCAATTTTAAACTAATTTTAAAATTAAACGAGTGTGCCAAGTGTTTATTTCCCCATGTATCATATACATATAAACACATGCACAGATTTTGTATCTCATACAAAATCCTACGCTCATATCATATACGTGGTTGTAGCGTAATATTAAATATTGCATGTTAAAGTTCGCACCCCTACACATACATCTAGCGCATTGCATCTCATACAAAATACTAAATGCATAAAAACACACCGTGTTTAGATATGGCTCATCTACCCTATAATTCCCTCAAGCCAATGAGAGAATTTTTCTAAAAAGAAAAATAAAATTACATTGGGAAAAACCTCAGTTACATTGAGGTATAAAAAATGTAAAATTACATTCGGAATATAGGGAGACGACATGCATGCCGTATTTACCAAAAATCCTAGAGCCATATCCAACACCATATAAAACATACATGAATAATTCATATATTAATATATCAAACACGACATACAACAACACATACGAAAAACGATTTTTCGAATGTGTTCAATTAGGGTTTGTGCAATTTTAACATGCCTTCTTGAAAAATTAAGCCTTGTATCAATAATTACAGAATTCAAGAATCATATTCAAGAATTCGAATTATTGACCCAAAACTTTTAAAATTCATAATTTTAATAAATTTTTAGCCACCCCACAATATTATAATTAAAACAATTGTAATTATAATTATATAGGGATTTTCGACTAAGGCTTCAAAAATTCAAGAAAAATTTTAAATCAATCCATTTGATTTTCCTATGTATCAAATACATAAATTTTGCACCAATTCCATAGATTAAGTTTCAAAAAAAAAAACTTTTCGGTGGATTTTCGCAAATTCAAACATACGATTGAAAACGGTAAACAAACAATCATACAACACATGTATAATCACAAAAACTAGTATAAACCCAAAACTAGCATGGCTCTAATACCATGTTGGGAAATCACAGAGCGGTAGCGCAGCGGAAGCAAAAATTAAAAATACCAAAATTGTAAAATTGCGCAGTGCTTGTGATTTCCTACAGGATCCACTATTTGAGTTTAAACCAGTAAAGGAAGAAGTATACCTCAATTTCAATCGGCCGGTTTGAAAACTGCGGTTCCGAGAAGTCCACTCCAAGCGTCCTTCCTCTGCCGGTAATCCATACGAACAGTTTGTTGTCACCAAGGTGCTAGCCTTCAGTTCTTTTCTCCAAAAGAACTCGGGACCTCAATCTACGGCTCTTAAAATTCAAGAACAATTCTTGAACCTTAAGAGGAAAGTGGCGCAAGAAACAAGAACACTTCTTGTTTTCTCTCACAAAACCCTAAATTAGGGTTCAAGTCAATTTCTCTCTCTACACTTAGAGAAAGTCGACTTGCTCTCTCTCTAAAACCTAGGGAGCCAAAATTTTCTCTCTCTTCACAAGAAAAGTTGTGAAAGTCGACTTCCCCTAGGCCTATTTATAGAGTTGGAGAAATTTGATAATTATAATTACGGAATCCCTAAATTAGTGGATTATCAAATTATAAAATTATAAGATTACAGTAATATTATAATTTTAGGACTTGAATTCTTAATTAAAATATTACCGTATTATCTTAATTGAATTCAAAATGCAATCTTTGAGAATCAAAATGGAAGATCAAATCTTCCCTTGGACCCACAATGCCATGCGCCATCTCCCTCCTCTATTTTAAGGAATTTAATAAATCAAAATAACATTCCTAACTATTAGGAAGTTATAACCAACTTATTTATTTCCTAACAATATTGAATTAAGATATTACTCTAATGTCTTTAATTCAAAATTTGAATCTTGAAATCAAAATAAAATCTTGAATTCAAATTCAAGTCATGACTCTAATTAATAAAACATTTCCATTAATTAAAATCATCATATATGAGGCGCCACCCTCAACCTCCTTATCCTAATATTAGTGAATTTAATAAATCAATAATCTCCTAACTTTTAGGAAGCTTATCCAATTTATTATTCCCTAATATTTTAAACAAGAATATAATTGTAAATAGATTAATCTAATTAACTATTTAACAATTAACATATTTAAACTTGTCCAACAAATTTAAATATTACAAATGTAGATATTATTTAAGACAAGACTTCATGTCCCAGACATTCAACTATGTCTTAAATTGTGTCACTAAGTGACTCACGAATTAACCCTAATTCGCGTCCCTTAAGCGGTGTCTTGATCCTGCTCGTGTGTGACCCAGCAAGCCCCACGTGAAGTTGGCAGCAAGCCATCTCTATGACTCACAAGTCGAGAGCGGACTCTAGCAAGCCATCACGACTACCCAAAACACGTGAGTTATCGTTTTATCAAAACCGATTTAACCTTAGTGCCACCTTGTCATAGACCCTATTGTCACACGATATTTTGGTCATGGATAAGGCACGGGAAAGTCATCCTTAATCCAAACCATAACTTTCTCGATTTCCTGAGTTAGTCCCATTTTCCTGAGTGGCCACTCTTTCCTTGGACAGACTCATCAAGGGCACCTGTTAAATATCTCTCATCTTCATGAGGGACAAAATTCCATCTTGGTCAACCACATTCCTCAGCACTGTAATCAACCAAACCCGTACCTAGCCTGTATGGCTACCCTGCTACGGGCAACGTTGGACTAGGCCAAAGTTCAACAACTACAATGCCGGAATAGTCAAGACCTCAGGTCTAAGGTATCGTGACAGGTGTACAGGAGAGGCTAGCTAATGACTAAACCCATGCAGGACTCTCCGAGTCGGTCCAGCAACTTGTAACCCCTTACATAGTTGCACCATGACTCTCGCGAGGCATCTTGTGCATGTATCTCTATACACCGAGGTCATGCTGGTCTTAGTTCATTTCAAGTTCCCACTTGAATGAGCGACTAGGGACAGTTTAGATTAATTATCTCATAATTAACCACGGATTACTATCATAGTAAACATGCTAATAATATGATAACGACATAATTTATCAACTATAAATTAATCAAAACATATGTTTATACAAACACAAAAAATGATTGGCCCTAGGGCACAATCTCCAACAATTTTGTCAATCAATCAATTTAGAGCATCATCTATCGAAGCAAACATTGTCTCATAACATTAAATGGAAATACAATCCTACAAAATAATAAGACACAACCCCGAATCCTCTCCCTAAGTGTTAGTGGAGCTGACAGTCTAGAGTTCAATATCTCTACACAAGAAGACGAAATACCCACATGAACAATGACGTGCGCTTTTGACTGAATCTCTCTCAGAGCAGAAGTAATGACTCGTTCTAGACCTGTATTTGAAAAATGTTAAAATAAAGGGGTGAGTCGAAACTCAGTGAGCGACTAACCCATCCCAATCGTGGTGTAGGGAACCACCACGTAGAGAAAGGGCCATCCAACAACAAAAAATGTACAATCCATAATAACATACATTTAAATTCAATCGTTCAGTATAGACAGTAATTTGAATACATAAGGGTACAAAGAAAACGATAGCACAATGTAGGAAAACTAACAAATTCCAAAAGAGAGTAAGAATAAGAAATAACATTTTCCTAGGAACATTACAGTAAGGGTTTTCCAAAGATAAAATAACTTCTAAAATAATCCCTGGGAGGTAAAAGTTTATCTATTTGAAGAAATAAATACAAGAATTGAGCTTTATGAAAATAAGATTTAAGTGCACAACATTTAAGAGAATCTGTGGTAAGTAAAAGAACTTAAATCGAGAAGGAAGGTTTCTTAAATGACTATGTTTAAATATAATCTTACAAAGATAAAATTTAACAAGCACGAAGCAAGGAGTGATGCAAAATTGAGTCTTATTGAAATAGAGTGATAAAAGATTAAGCTTTATTAAAATAAAAATTCAAGAAGAAAACATATAGGGGATTTCTCTTTTATTTTCTAAACAAACCGGTTTTCGAAAACTTTAAATTTGATAGAAAACAATATTTAAGCCATTGAAGTTTGAAAGTTCGGAAAGGAACTAATGAAATCCTGCCATATCCAAAAGAGAAGGGGTTTATGAAGTGAAGGAACAAAGGCATCTTCTTGAAGTGAAATAACATTTCGTAATTAAACTTTGAGATATAATCCTGCCATATCCAAAAGAGAAGGGGTTTATGAAAAATAATGAAATCTTGGTGGTGACTACACTAAGAGTTTCCTCCTGTAGTACGAGCAACAATACAGTAGAAAACTAGTAAAATCATTCCAACCAAATAATGTCATTAGTACCAGCATTCAATAGTACACAATCATCAATTTATAATAAATAAAGTTTCAATGCAACCCAATACATCAACATGAAATATCAGCTGGGCGTTACGTATCGTCGTCCCCAGGGGGTTCATCATTTCCATTTCCTTTCTCCTCATCCACTGGCATTACATATCACCGTCCCCAGGGACTACTCATTTCCATATATGTTTCTTTTCCCACTTGGGCGTTACGTACCGCCGTCCCCAAGGGGTTTCTCATATCTAAACCCACTTGGGCGTTACGTGTCGCCGTCCCTAGGGGTTTTCCATATTGTCTCAAGAGAACAAACAAAAACACTAAAACAAACAAAGGAACAAGCACAAGCACAAACACAAGCGCCAACATAAGCACAAGAAAAAGCATAATCAAATTCAATCAACCCAAAAACATACTACACAATCGAATAAGAACTAAATGTCATCATCGTCATCATCAACACTTGTATAAACGAGTAAATATACAACCAAAATCCAACTATTATAATCAAGGATTTAAAGAACACAAAACCAAGTGCAAGAATACTCCAATTTCCTCAAGTTCAATCAATTATTAGCAAAGAATTATCTCTACGAGCATATTCATTTACTAAACAAACCCTCATGAGGAAATTCACATACACAAGATAATTCAAACAAGCAATAACATTGATTCAATCAATTAGGTAATACATACCCTTGACTATGCAATAAACAACCTGGGACAAAACAAATATAACCACATCCAACCATTAACACCAACTGATAGAAGGAGTCGACCACCACAAGCGTACTTTAAATTTAGACGTTTCCAATAAATTTTAACAGCATAATCAATATAAATACTAACTAATATCATTAGATAATCGAACCCTCAAGTGGGGTTAGGATAAGAAAGCCACTCACCTCGATTTGGAGAATAAATAACTACACCTTTAAGCTTCCAACCGTCGATCGGTGTAGGAAAATCTATAACCACATTCAAAAACAAAGATTCAATCAATATAATTCAAGAATTGACTTTTAAATGACCCAAGGGTCCAACTCTTCACGATAGCTAGTGAAGGACTCTAACAATACACCCACTTCCTAATACTCATCCTAACCCTTAGCCACACTCATCTAAAATCCTAATACCTAACCGAAGGACCAACAAGATGCTTGAGTATCAATTTGGGAGCCCTAGTTTTATAACCAAATTCATACGTTCAAGTTGACTTCATAATTAAATCTCAAAACCAAATTCAATGGCCAATTCTCATAAACTTGTCATATTCTTTCTTTCAAGTTAAACTTACATAGGTTCATTGCCACAATCGAAACTCAAGTTTAATGTTTCAAAACTCTCCATAAATCTCATGAAGTCAATTTAGTTCAACAAAAGCATCAAACTCAGACATAGGGACCAAAATGCAATTTTAAAGTGTTAAGCATGATAACCAAATTTCAAAATACACTTTCTAAATTCAAATCAATGCGTTAGAACTCATTATAATTTTCCATTAAACTCATCGAAACTATTAATTTCAAGAAAACACAAAGATTTGCCCAAAAACCCCAATTTTCAAGTTTTGTGCCAAATTTCTATCGAGTAACTAAATTGGTGAAAGTGGAGCCAAGTTTCAATTCAAAGATAAACACTCTTTAATATCATCAAACAATCTTATTAGAACTATTAAAATCAACAAAACATGAAGTATTGGTCGACAACTAAGAATCAAATTGTGCCCTAGAATTTCTAGCTCATGAAAGTGAAGGGTATTGAGTCAAACCATAAACCCATGGACTTGGAGTGTTAAATAAATCACATATCTTCATTTTACAGCAAAACTTTACCAAGTGTAGCAGCAAATACGATCCCAAACCAGAAAAATTGATAGAAGATGAAAATGGGATGAAAAGAGAACAAACCAAGAAGAATGGAGGAGGAGGACGGCGTCCATGGTGGTTGGAGGTGGTCGCTGGCGTGCGGTGGTGACCTGAAGTCACCGGCGAGTGGCTGAGGCGATGAATGTAATAACCGAGAGTAATAAGGGACTAAAATGAAAGATTCAGAAAGTTTTAATAATAAAAATAGTACTAGTTTGTCAGTATAAATAATATAGGAGGGATTAAAATGTGATAAATATAAAAGAGTTGGTAAAATATAAGTTATAGGGAGTGTTCTAAAATAAATTAGAAACTTTGTGGGGAGGAAATATAGTTTTAACCTTTGTTTATAAAAATTATATATATATATATATATAAGAAAGAGGGAGAGAAGTTGAGAGAAAGAAAGGAAGAAAGAAACGAAAAAAAGAAAGAAAGAAAGAGAAGGAGAGAGCGCCGAGAGAGAAGAAAAGAAAGGAAGAAGAAGAAAGTAAGAAGAAGAAGAAGAGAAGAAGAATAAGATGGCGGCCATGGAAGGGGAAAGCATAGGGGAAGCTTGGGTCATCTCTTAGGTAGGGTTTCTCCTATTTCTCACAACTCAAATTCATATCCTTCTTCATGAGTTTCTTTTAGAGTTTTGTAGAAATTGGGTATATGATGATGTTGATGTGATAAAAGATCTAATTAGTGAGTTTTGTGTGATTATGTATGTTTAAATGGTGAAATATATGAATATTGTGTGAAGAGGAAAAAGGGGTTAGGGTTTGTGATATGATTAGTAAATTGATGAGTTTAATGTCGTTAATTGAAAGGGGTTCATGGGTGTTTTGATGAAGGAATAATGCATGTATGTGAATAAATGCTTGGGAAAGGGTTTTGGATTGATTTCTTAATGTTTCATTGTTAATAATGAAGGTGAATGTTGTATTTTCGAGTTGCCCTATTTTTTGTATTTTAGAAATGTGCAATTTGGTTCCTGATTCTTGTTTTGTCACTAGGAATTAGTTCTGGACTGTTATATATATGAATTTGCATTTAAAATGAGTTTAAGTAATGCCTAAATGATTGGTTAATGAATGAATATGATGAATAATGGAAGTGTATGATAAATGAACTAATAATTTGTATGTTATTGAAATTGTGCAGAAAAGTTAAAGATGAAGATGAGTTAATTGGTGAAGTTGGGGAAAGAATGTAATGAATTGATGATTATGTTTTAAGAAGATGAAATGTGATATATTTATAATTGAAGATATGGGAATAAGAGAATGATATGTATATGTGAAGTATTAATAAAGAATATGTGGATGTGATTATGTTTGTGACATGTTTATAATTGTTAGAGTACATAGTTAAAATGAGTTATAAGTAAAGAAGAATTATGTGGATTGTTAATAGTTGGATAAATGAGTGATTATGAATAACCGTTAAATTGTGAATGATGTGTTGTATGCTTGGAACCGTGTCATGATTCACTGAGGTGTGTGATCCTCCCCATTACTCGCGATGAGTATTTGGGTAATGTCCTTTGGTGGATTCCATTCGATGGCCTAAGGTGGATTCCTTAGGGGACAGGCTATTGGATTGTGCACACGCGGGAGGACGCTCTGAAAAGCCTAAGGTCTAGATGACCATTTGATCGATGATCATGACACTTGTGCTGGTTACCCGGATCGGGGTAATGGTTGACTCGATTGTCACCACCAGCCTTGTTGAATGACTGTTTATTGTATTAAAGATTATTTGTGCGAATTATTGTTAGTATTGATGTTTATAGATAAAAAGTATTTGATATCCTTGTAGTGGTTTATTAATTGTGCTATATTACTTATTTTGAGGTATGAGCTGACTTGATTGTCACCGCCACCTTCTTTGTGTTTACTAAATATGCGGATGCTAAGACTTTAGTTAATGAATCATGTTAATTTTGTTATATGTTTAGTATTTTGTTTGATGTTTAAATTGTCTAACTGTTATAGTTGTTTTATAATAGTGATGCATGTTTAAACTGATGTTAGAAGTGTGAGTTTGAGTAGGGATCGTGCGTTAAGTAAAGGGACTCAAACCCTACTGAGAATTTCCCAAGATTTTCACCCTACAACCTTTTAGTGTCTTAGTGCAGGTTACTTTGTCAAGTTCGGGCTGGGTGCAGCTGTAGAGGTGAAGATTAGTTGGTTTTTATTGTATCAGTTACCTAATTTGGGCCTTGCGTGGCTTTTATTTAGGCTGACCCTCGTGTATTTCATTCTTGTTCTTTAATTTTGGGTCGTGTAACACTTGTAATTCATTTTTAGTATAGGAAATTATCCATGACTAGATAAGGATGTTACATTTTGGTATCAGAGTAAATTTTCTGATCATGCCCTGTAGGTTATGAAGTTTTAGGAAGAGTCATAGGTAGAATGACCTTGGATAAGGGTGCCTCATAATCGTTGAGCCATGGCAGTTGGTGGATGTAGTCACTGTCTAATTCAAGGAACGTTAAAGGTTTCTGTTTAGGGATTGTGGAACTTCTTTGGTACCGTGTCTGCTTCCTCTAAATGTTATGCTAATGGGACTGATCACCCTATTAGTGTACCATTCATTTGAAGCAGTTGTATTACCAAAGGTTGGGAAACACGATCCCTAGAGTCCTTTAAGAGCTTGGAGCCACTTGGACAACTATGAAGTTGAGGTATGTAGATGTAATCTTGGAATCAGAGTGAGAAGCAAAAGCATTGGGTAAATTTCGAGGGCGAAATTTTATTTTAGTAGGGGAGAATTGTAATAACCGAGTGTAATAAGGGACTAAAATGAAAGATTCAGAGAGTTTTAATAATCAAAATAGTACTAGTTTGTGAGAATAAATAATATAGGAGGGATTAAAATGTGATAAATATAAAAGAGTTGGTAAAATATAAGTTATAGGGAGTGTTTTAAAATAAATTAGAAACTTTGGGGGGAGGAAATATAGTTTTAACCTTTGTTTATAAAAAATTATATATATATATATATATATAAGAAAGAGGGAGAGAAGTCGAGAGAAAGAAAGGAAGAAAGAAACGAAAAAGAGAAAGAGAGAAAGAGAGAGAGAGAGCGCCGAGAGAGAAGAAAAGAAAGGAAGAAGAAGGAGAAGAGAAGGAGAAGAAGATGGAGGCCATGGAAGGGGAAAGCATAGAGGAAGCTTGGGTCATCTCCTAGGTAGGGTTTCTCCTCTTTCTCCCAACTCAAATTCATATCCTTCTTCATGAGTTTCTTTTAGGGTTTTGTAGAAATTGGGTATATGATGATGTTGATGTGCTAAAAGGTCTAATTAGTGAGTTTTGTGTGATTATGTATGTTTAAATGGTGAAATATAAGAATATTGCGTGAAGAGGAAAAAGGGGTTAGGGTTTGTGATATGATTAGTAAATTAATGAGTTTAATGTTGTTAATTGAAAGGGGTTCATGGGTGGTTTGATGAAGGAATAATAAATGTATGTGAATAAATGCTTGGGAAAGGGTTTTGGATTGATTTCTTGATGTTTCATTGTTAATAATGAAGGTGAATGTTGTATTTTCGAGTTGCCCTATTTTTTTTATTTTAGAAATGTGCAATTTGGTCCCTGATTCTTGTTTTGTCACTAGGAAATAGTTCTGGACTGTTATATATATGAATATGCATTTAAAATGAGTTTAAGTAATGCCTAAATGATTGGTTAATGAATGAATATGATGGGTATTGGAAGTGTATGATAAATGAGCTAATAATTTGTATGTTATTGAAATTGTGAAGAAAAGTTAAAGATGAATATGAGTTAATTGGTGAAGTTGGGTGAAGAATGTAATGAATTGATGATTATATTTTAAGACGATGAAATGTGATATATTTATAATTGAAGATATGGGAATAAGAGAATGATATGTATATGTGAAGTATGAATAAAGAATATGTAGATGTGATTATGTTTGTGACATGTTTATAATTGTTAGAGTATATAGTTAAAGTGAGTTTTAAGTATAGAAGAATTATGTGGATTGTTAATAGTTGGATGAATGAGTGATTATGAATAACCGTTAAATTGTGAATGATGTGTTGTATGCTTGGAACCGTGTCATGATTCACTGAGGTGTGTGATCCTCCCCATTACTCGCGATGAGTATTTGGGTAATGTCCTTTGGTGGATTCCATTCGATGGCCTAATGTGGATTCTTTAGGTGACAGACTGTTGGATTGTGCGCATGCCGGAGGACGCTCTGGAAAGCCTAAGTTCTAGATAACCATTTGATTGATGATCATGACACTTATGCTGGTTACCCGAATCGGGCTAATGGTTGACTCGATTATCACCACCAGCCTTGTTGAATGACTGTTTGTTGTATTAAAGATTATTTGTGTTAATTATTGTTAGTATTGATGGTTTTAGATAAAGAATATTTGATGTCCTTGTAGTGGTTTATTAATTGTTCTGGATTACTTATTTTGAGGTATCGGCTGACTTGATTGTCACCGCCAGCTTCTTTGTGTTAACTAAATATGCGGATGCTAAGACTTTAGCTAATGAATCATGTTAATTTTGTTATATGTTTAGTATTGTGTTTGATGTTTAAATTGTCTTAGTGTTATAGTTGTTTTATAATAGTGATGCATGTTTGAACTGATGTTAGAAGTGTGAGTTTGAGTTGGGATCATGGGTTAAGTAAAGGGACTCAAACCCTACTGAGAATCTCCCCAGATTCTCACCCTACAACCTTTCAGTGTCTTAGTGCAGGTTACAGGTTTGTCATGTTCGAGCTGGGTGCAGTTGTAGAGGTGAAGATTAGTTGGTTTTTATTTTATCAGTTACCTAATTTGGGCCTTGCATGGCTTTTATTGAGGCTGAGCCTCGTGTATTCCGTTCTTGTTCTTTAATTTTGGGTCGTGTAATACTTGTAATTCATTTTTAGTATAGGAAATTATCCATGACTAGATAAGGATGTTACATTTTGGTATCAGAGCAAATGTTCTGATCAGGCGCTGTAGGTTATGAAGTTTTAGGAAGAGTCATAGGTAGAATGGCCTTGGATAAGGGTGCCTCATCACCGCTAAGCCATGGCAGTTGATGGATGTAGTCACTGTCTAGTTCAAGGAACGTTATAGGTTTCCGTTTAGGGATTGTGGAACTTCTTTGGTACTGTGTTTGCTTCCTCTAAATGTTATGCTAATGGGACTGATCACCCTATTAATGTACCATTCATTTGAAGCAGTTATATTACCAAAGGTTGGGAAACACGAACCCTAGAGTCTTTTAAGATCTTGGAGCCATTTGGACAACTATGATGTTGAGGTGTGGAGATGTAATCTTGGAATAAGAGTGTGCAGCAAAAGCATTGGGTAAATTTCGAGGGAGAAATTTTATTTTAGTGGGGGAGAATTGTAATAACCGAGAGTAATAAGGGACTAAAATGAAAGATTCAGAAAGTTTTAATAATGAAAATAGTACTAGTTTGTGAGTATAAATAATATAAGAGGGATTAAAATGTGATAAATATAAAAGAGTTTGTAAAATATAAGTTATAGGGAGTGTTTTAAAATAAATTAGAAACTTTGGGGGGTGGAAATATAGTTGTAACCTTTGTTTATAAAAAATTATATATATATATATAAGAAAGAGGGAAAGAAGTCGAGAGAAAGAAAGGAAGAAAGAAACAAAACGAGAAAGAGAGAAAGAGAGAGAGAGAGAGAGAGAGAGAGAGCGCCGAGAGAGAAGAAAATAAAGGAAGAAGAATAAAGGAAGAAGAAGAAGAAGAAGAGAAGGAGAAGAAGATAGCGGCCATGGAAGGGGAAAGCATAGAGGAAGCTTTGGTCAACTCCTAGGTAGGGTGTCTCCTCTTTCTCCCAACTCAAATTCATATCCTTCTTCATGAGTTTCTTTTAGGGTTTTGTAGAAATTGGGTATATGATGATGTTGATGTGATAAAAGGTCTAATTAGTGAGTTTTGTGTGATTATGTATGTTTAAATGGTGAAATATATGAATATTGTGTGAAGAGGAAAAAGGGGTTAGGGTTTGTGATATGATTAGTAAATTGATGAGTTTAATGTTGTTAATTGAAAGGGGTTCATGGGTGTTTTGATGAAGGAATAATGCATGTATGTGAATAAATGCTTGGGAAAGGGTTTTGGATTGATTTCTTGATGTTTCATTGTTAATAATGAAGGTGAATGTTGTATTTTCGATTTGCCATGTTTTTTGTATTTTAGAAATGTGCAATTCGGTCCCTGATTCTTGTTTGTCACTAGGAATTAGTTCTGGACTATTATATATATGCATATGCATTTAAAATGAGTTTAAGTAATGCCTGTTGGAGATTGTGCCCTAGGGCCAATCATTTTTTTGATAAATATGTTGTGAACATATTATTAATTTATGGAAGATAAATTAATGAGTTGTCATATTATTTGCATGTTTACTATGATAACATCCATGATTAATTATGAGATAATTAATCTAAAATTGTCCCTGGTCGATTATTTTTGTGGGAGCAAAAATGAACTAAGACCAGCATGACCTCGGTGCATGAGATGCACGCACTAGATGCTGGGACGAGAGTCATGGTGCAATTACGTAAGGTGGTTACGAATTGCTGGACTGACCCGGAGAGTCCTGCATGGGTTTAGTCATCAGCTAGTCTCTCCTAGTACGCCTGTAGCGATGCCTTTGACCTGAGGTCAATGACTATTCCAGCGTTGCAGTTGTCAGTCTTTGGCTTAGTCTAACG